>JABFPM010001454.1:0-20280 GCA_022817325.1 Idris sp. 1 HC-2018 | reverse complement strand
AAAAAAAAAGATAAATTAAATATAGAAACACTTGACGTAGTTTTAAAAGTATCTAAAAGAATAGAATTAATTTAGTAGTTTTACAACTGTATAAATCAATTTTAAAAATTTATCTTTTGCAAGCTTTTTGTTTATAACAATTTTTATGGAGTAACGTTTTTCTAAAATTTATGAAAAAATTTCCTTTTGGCATAATAAATATTGATTTGAACTTTAATTTACTTTTTTGTCTAAAAAAGTTCAAATGACAAATATAAACAGAAATTTATGTGGCGTGTTGATTTTGAAAAAAACTAAAATTTTATTAGTCAACAAAATAATAATAAAACCTAATATTTGTTCAGTTGCGAAAATGTACGATAATAACATTGAAAAAATAAAAAGTAGTGTACATTAACAATATTAGTCAAATTAAATGTAGCAGAAAATCTATTTAATACACAAATAATAAATAATAACATTTATAGCAACGTTCAAGTATTGGCAATATGTTTATACAGTTAGAAAAATATAATGAATAAATTATACTTAGAAAATATAATGTGACTAAGTTTTCAGAAAAAAAAAAAAATAAAAATAAGTTTTGTGGTTAATGTAAAAATAATAAGTCTAAATATATTATCATCCATTATAACACAAATTTCAAGGTATTTACGTAGTATTAATTTAATTTCAAGCGATTTTTAGTTTGAAAAATGTTTAATATATGGGAACGTCTTCATTAGCAGCCATTCAGGCGCGACCGATCAGGCGCAGAATAAATAAATTAATTAAAATGAAACAGTTATAAAAAAAATGTAATACATTAATAATTAATTAAAAAAAACTGTAATAAATAAAAAAATATATACATTAATTCGAATTTCAAAGGTAAAGGTGATTTTTAATTAGATTAAAATGCGAATATTATATTCTATCGAAGCAAAAACAGCACTGCGATAAGAAATACATTTGTGATAGTGTGTGTTCGGCCGACCATTCAGTAACCTATAAAAGTATATTCATTTATATTATTATTTAAAACAAAAATACGAGATAAAAACGAGATAAATATGAATACGTTGGTCATATGTACGTGTTTGACCGTTACAATGCAAGTAATGAAAAAAAGTTTTGGCGATGTACCGAAAAAAACAACTCGTGTTTAGCACGCCTTCACACATCTTGTTTTTTCAAAAATTGATTGTATTCACTAAAAATAAATGTTCTGCGCCTAAAATGGGTCTGCGCCTAAATGTCATCGCGCTTTAATGTACCGCATCTAATCGGTCGCGCCTATTTGTCACGGATCCTAATATATTGTTGTCTTCCAAAATACATTTTGATAAAATTCTTTTTTTAAATTTTATTGAATTCAAGTTATATTTTTATCAGTATAAAAGTTACATTAAAACTAAACGTTCAACTAAAAAAATAATTTTTATATTTTGAAGATAATTATTACATTATGATTTCTTTGTAATTTACGTATATATTTTTTAGTGAACAAAAAAGCTTGATATTATACTTTATAATATTCTTTACAATACATAACTTTATTTTCAAATAAAAATTCTTTATAAAGTTTTATTAGAAAAAAAAAATTATTGAGAGTATTCTTATTAAATTTGTTTTTGTAGAAATGAAATTAAATGTGCATGAAAAACTGAAAATTATTTTAACCGATTTTGTACTACTAACAGGATTGAAAATTGCAGCAAATTTAATTTTGTCAGTCTGATAAAATTATCGTGGACGTAAACCCAGTATCTCTTAGCTTTCAAGTATACTACGACTACAATCTCGTATATCATAATTGTGTTATGTATATATTGTTAGATAACTACGTTTTCCGACCCTCAATACATAATTATTTAAGGCATTAAATCCAAATGTTCATGTTCAAATGCATATACGTTTGATATTTTTCGAGTCACAGAATGTTTGTATTTCTTAAAAATATCAGACATTTTTCAGTTTGCAACTTTTGGTAATGCTGAATCAGGCCCACAGCATAAAGAAAGTATGTCATTAACTATGCCGCAATAAAGGGAGACAAAAACGGAAGTAGAAGAAAAGGAGAAGATGGAGAGGACAAAAAGTCATTGGCTTCGAGCTCTAGCATAAATTCCTTCTTCTTCGTGCATATTCATGTGCGCGTATGCATTAACATATTTTAGTGCAATCGGTCCAGACAATTCGCATTCAAAAAGAACTTTGTTTTATCCGCAATGAGCATTTAATAATAAATCTGTGCTACCTTGAAAGCCATTTTTAAGCATCTATATTTTTTAATTAAAACTTCGCAACGTGCTTCTAATTTAGTTTTGTTTTTGTTTGAATTTATGGAAACTAATGTGCTTAGTGTATTACGTCTGTAAATTTAAAAATTAAATGGCCTCTGAATATCGTTTAATTAAACCTTTATTGTGTAAAAATGCTTTAAATACATTAACCCATCGGTAAAAAAATTGAAATAAGTTTTAATATTACGAACTTTTGAAAAAGGAAACACAAAGAACTTTCTTTTCAGGTTTTAATTAATTTTTTAATTTTTTAAAATTTTGTTTACATGATTTTTTTGTTAAATTCTAAATGAAATTTATATTAATGTTTTACATTTGTAGCATTAAATCAGTTGACAAAAATACAAAACATAATATTTGCATACAAAATACAATATAGATATCAAAAATGGAATATGTGAATTTTTTTTAATTGTTTAACACTTAGATATTGTATTATCAGGAAATAATATAGTTTTTAAAAAATTTACACATGAATTTGTTTAATGAAAAATTAGATACTTTTCAGTATGAATTTAAATTCTCATTGTTTTCACAACATTAATGCAGATAGTATATCACTTTTTATGGACAAAGTGGGCGACTTTCTGCATCAGATCGCATTTTGTATTCCATGAATCACGAAGTTGTGTCAGGGATAATGACTGAAAACTCATATACCGATTAGAATGCAAATGATAAAAGTTTGTGGGCATGGGATGTGTACGATTAGTAGAGATGAATACAACAAAATTGTTCTGCGGAAAATTTCCTCTTCTCAATTAAAAGAACAGAAGTAAAATAACGGAAAAAGAGAGAGAGAGAGAGAGAGAGAATTTTTTCAATTTATTCATTTTGCAAAACTTTAACATCCATGTTATTATTCATATATTTTTTTTTCGTTTTCCAATTGTTTTGTCTAGATCGAGTTTACAATGTTATTACATGGATAAATTATTTTCAACAGCACATTGTCGTATAATATCAAACTGTAAATCCTTTTTTTTATTTTTTCAATGTCTCAGGTAAAAATTTACTCTAAATTTTTAAATTATTAATCTAGTTAATACATTTTATTATTACTTTCGTACTCATCATTTTACATTAAAGAAAGTTTTAGTTATACATACATTTTTAATTTATTTAAGTGAGATGATTTAAAGTTATTTGGTAATTTCAATAAATAAATAAAAAAATTGCATTACAAATTTTGAGTTATTGATAACTTTATAATGTGTTTTTCATGTTACTGTCATATTAGATGGAAAATTGTTACTTTATTTGTTATATCACATATACAGTATACGCGTTACGATTTCGACAGTGTCTTCTTTTTCTCAAGTATGTTGTAACTTCATCGAAATAAGTTGCATTCGTGCATCTTTTTGCGCGCGCTTTTATTAACAGAGAGCACTACTATTCTCTCAGGCTCTCTCTTTCTTTCCGCAGCAAAACTCTTAAAACAAATGCAACTTCGAGATTTCTTCTATTTTTGCACATTTTTCTTCCCGAACTACTTTTTTTTACCTACAAGATGTTTAGATTAAATCATAATTTTTCATTTGAAAAGCCATTCTTTGAAAGTCAATGTGGGTTCTGTTGGTTCAAAAATCGGTTTCACCTACCATACTATTTCAAATTATAAAATAATTTTAATGTGTGTCTTAAGTACTATTTTCGATCAATTATGAATTTTTAAATATTAACTTTTCTTAAATGAAATATCAACTTCTGAACTAAATAGTTTTTTTTCTAAATTCATAACACTGAAAACTTGAAAGTATAAAAGAGAAAAAGAAATATAATTTATTATAACTTATATTTTAATAATAGTATTTTTTAATTTATTAAGCAGTAAAAACTTTTGTTTAATAAAAGGATTATCAACTTTTTATTATTTATATTAATAATCAATCAAACGTAGAGTTTTGCATTTTTATAAATTTCAATTTCTCCAAGGCAAACTTGTTATAGTGCTGTCATTAGTTTCTTGACTTATTCAAGAAAAGTTTGTCTCATTAAACTAGTTTCTTTCAATCAAATATTTTTAATTAAAAACATTGCAGCGTATATTTTATAACTGAAAAACAAATCTCAGACAAATTTTCATCAGCTTCTTAAGTCAAACTGCAATATATCTTTGATATTTCTAATCAACAAACCGATTTTTTATAGTCTTTTCAATAACTATTTCAAAACCCTTGATAATACATATTTTCTGAATGTTTTATAGAAGTGAACTCGTAAAATATATACGATTATATATGTTCAATTTTCAAACATTGTTTTATTAAATTAAAATATAATTATTAATTTTGAAATACTTAATAACAATATAGTTTCAGTGCTGATAGTTAATTTTATGTAAGTGTTAATACATTTTTATGAAAATTCTAGCTAAATGTGCTTCCGACCAAATATCTCCGCAGACAGCATACTAAAACACACATTATACTTGCGTGTTATAATGGTATGTAACAATGCGCTGTAAGGACGTATCAAAGTTGTATTATATGCACGTGTAATGCGCATTGTGTATTTGAACGTGCTATGACATTACATATAGCTCGAAGCGATTTCAGAATTATGTTTATTACATACAGAATTTTATTATTTTAAACACAAAAAAAACTTCAAGAAAAGTACATTCTAACAGATTTTCAACTTTACATTCAAAAATATTGTACATTGCAACTTTATCATAAGTAAAGAAAAAAATTCAACTAAACTTTTCAATTAAATTTCATTAATGTTTTTGAAATTTTTTTATTAAAATTACATGAAGAATTTCACTATTTTTAGATTCTGAAAATTTACCAAAATGTAGCTACTTTTAATATATATAAAAGTTTATATATATTTTTTTTTTGCAATTAAAGAAAATTGATTTTGAGAGAGAATAAAGCAGTAAAACAATGTCCGAAAAGTTTCGGAAATACTTCTTTCAATTTGATCGAGTGTTGTTTTTTTCTTATCGCAAATTAAACTTTTTGATTTGGTAACTGCCTATACTTTATGGTGATTGAAATAAAAGCTCTGAAGATAAGAAAACGATATCTGTATTAAATTTGTGCAATATACTGTCCGAAATGTCTACTTCTAATCGACAAAACAAATAGTGTAATGTACGCGAAACTTTGAGAATGAATATCTTTCGACATTCGCATCGAAATTCGTGTATCCTAGTCGGGAAGGTAGTTGCGGCGGATTTCGATGTCGAAGAAAGTCCGTCCAACTCCTTTCCGTCTTGGAGACGCGTTCCTTTCTACGATCAACTTTCAAGAACTTCACGGCGCAGCTTAATTTCAGTGATAGCCAACAAATTTAGCCGGCGCCAGACGCTGCATCAGACGCCTCTCAACATTAAATATCACTATTACACGAGCCAAGGATATTCTTCAATTTCTTAAGCGAACAGTTATCAAAATGCACAAAATTTGAATTAAATGTCATCTATTCAAATTGAAGAACATGTTTTGCTTTCAATATTCTACATATTTTCATTTTATATTTATCCACGAATTACTTTTACAAAATACTTAATTAAAAGTAATTTTGTTTACAAAAAAGCCTCTTTGGGGTTAACAAAAAACAGTTTATTTGCAGTTTTCAAAAAAAGATTTAACTTGAATTCAGAATCAAAGTAGACTTTACACGCAAATAAAGAAAAATACATAGAAATAATATAGAACGACGTGGTCCCGACAAATTTAATGTTTTACTACACAAAAGAATGACATCGCTGCCATGTTGCATTTTAGCAAGGGACTCGTTGAAGCGCAAATGTCTCAAAAGATATTGGAAATTCGAAACAAAACAAGTTTTTTACACGGTTGTAAATTGTAGGTGTCACTTTTACTTCAGTTGTGTTACTTTGCAAATATTAAAGTGAAATTAAGTGAAAACACAAAAAAATGCAGCAAAGAAGAATGAAATTACAGGGATCGAAGATTAAAAAGGATAGTTTTGGCAAAATTATGAATTTCATCGACAGAGATAAAGTTTAATGGGTTAAAAAAATAACCATAATTGATTAATACTATTCACCGCAGAGAAAATTGTACTGTATCCGTATTTCTCTAAGGATATAATTAATTACAGTTTAAATGTGAATGAGACCCTACAAAGTTTACGTTGTACGTATTAAGAAGTTCTAATTTTATGAGCCGAAGTTGCTCGACACATCTTTTTAACTTTCTTCTTATGTCTTAATCTTAGTCATTTACGCGATTTTACTGCAAAGCAAAAGTTAACTTTTGCAGTTGTAGAATCTTTTGCATTTTATCACATTAGCACTGCTATTACAGTTATGCAACATTTAACAATTAAATAATAGTGTTACAACTCGTGCAAAAGTTATACATCTTTGACCAGAATTACGCTAATGTTGAAGAATGAGTAAACATTGATGTGCCTACAAACACGAAAATGTAATTAAGTAAAAGAATTTGATATTTCAGCAGATAATTATCTTAATTATATCAACATTGTGTATTGTAAATTATCAAACATTGTTGATGTACATCATTTAAAAATTACCCATTATAGACTTAATTTTAATAGATGGTCTGCTATAATTTAATTACAAACGAATTTTTTAATAAATAGTGCGGGAAAAATCACTGCAGTTAATCATTTTAATAATTTATCGTATTTCAATTTGAAGTTTAATAAATTTCATTTAACGTGAAATATAATTTTTTATTGTCTTTGTTTGATAAGTGCAATACTGATTCGCATTATTATTTGACCATATGTAATTACATTGAAATTATATTTCATGAAAGTGTTCAACTGGAAAATAATTTGAATATTTATTACTGTAATTCGATTGATTTACTGTCTATTTGAATGGTATTAAAAATTATATTACTTTTTTACTGATATTCGCGATTTCAATTATAGTTATTTTTCACCAATTTTCTTCTTTATTAAATATTAATTATAAGCTTAAATAATAAAATTGTATTCTCTAAAAAAAAAATCATTGTGAGATAAAAATAATTGTATATCAAATTAATTGGCGTTCTAGTTTCGAAAAAAGTAAAATTAGATGAAATGATAAATTGGACTGCTTCATATTTGGTCAATTAGGAAGATTGTTTCTGGAACATTTAAATTTTCTATAATATAACGGCTTACGTGCAAATCTTATACCGGAATTAGTGTGTAAACCGACGGCTTAGTTCTGCACATTCTAACTTTGTTATGTAAGTTAAATATTTTTATACTGTTTTATTAAATTAATTTTGTTGATGGAATTAAATTTATTAATTTTAATAATCAAATAGATTTAAATATTTTTAGAACTAAATCAAAGTTTTTTTTTTTAAATTCAATTTCTATTTTGTAGTTGTTTTGTATTAGATAAAAATATAGGCATAACTGTAATTTCATTCAAATAATTAATAATGTTATTAAATGCTAAATTTTTTTGTTGGCAAAAATTAATACCTTTTTAATTGTTAAATTATTAAAAACATTATTTTATCATAAATCATTAATAAGAAGAATTGCAATAATTTATTACATTTGGATTCTGGCCATTTACATGCAATGAATTTTCAAATTCATCTACAGCAGAAACTGTTAAAAGAACATACGATATATATTTATATAATCTGATTCAACGGTATCAGAATCGTTAGTCAAAAACACAATCGGTAAATTTGTTCTGAAATAAAGATGCTATCTATAATAAATGTAAATATTGTACTAATATAAACATAAATTTAGTTTTGAAAGATTAGCTTCTTCACATTTTATTAAACTAAATTTAATGTTTATACATTTTGCATATACACCGTCAAAAATGATTTTAATTTTAATATATTTTTAATATACCGTATATTATTAATTTTTAAAATTGTATATGAAGTTTAAAAAAACATTTTGAAAACGCTTGTTTTGAGGTTAGAATGCATATTAAATTAAGAAATAGTATTTAGTCGATACTCTCAAGAGTCCATATTTGTGTCTTTGTTCATCTTTAGCTTATTAATGAGGATAAAAGGATAGAAATATTGGACTCTTGAGAGCGTCGACTGTATTAATTAAATTTAAGATACATCTAAAAAAATACATGTCTACTAATTTTATTAATGTGTTTTTTAACAGTGTATGTAATTAGAATTTAACATCATAAATTACAAAAAAATAATTTTACAGTTTAAGAGAAAGTGAAGACATTTATTGAGCAGTTAGTGTACGATGGTACATTTATTTTTAAGTTCTATTCCCAGAAAAATATTAGATCCGATTTAATTTGATTAAAATTTGTTAAATCTAAATTTCGTGTAATTTAGATTTTATCCAGTCCGATCTCATTTTGAATTTCCTTAAGCTAAAATTTGTCTTTCTTTTTATCTGAAAACCATTAACGGTTTTTTAAATTTTAAATTTGTGTTCTTGGAATTGTTGTTCAATATAGGAACCTAAAATAGTCACGTAACACCAACTTGTAGATTTATTGTATCGAACGGTACATTAAGAGCGTTTTGTGAAATAAGTTGTTAATCGCTAGAGATAATGCCATACATGCAAAGCTTAACAATGCTTTTCGGAAAACGAGAAATGTCACACAGTTGGAAACAAAGTTATCGTGTAACGAAGACAGAAACAATTGTGATAAAGAACCTGCAAACAGATGCCCGCAGCCAACACTAGCTGAAAATTTGTTATGTATTATTTTTACGTCGGTCCAGTAAATGATGAAGTTCGGGGGACTTTTTGGTGTAGCTTTTGACCACAATGAATTTTAGTTCCACGAGATTGTGTTTCACAAACTACAAACAAGTTTATGCAGGATGCTGGCATGTTATATAGAGATATTTTAATTTTAAGGAAATTACAAAATCTTAATTTTACATTATTTTTTTTAATTTATGTATACAGAGTACTTAAAGAATGCCTATATTTCTGAGATTTTTAATCAATTTATATAAATATATATATATATAATGTATATATATGTATATGTATATATATATATTAATAATCGAAAAACCAATTGTGAATCAAATTGTGCAAAAACTTCATTTCATTTGAATGAAAAAAGTAAAGTGGCTGCCAGCACGGGTTATTACTATAATCGAAATTCTTTCAGAGTTCTTATTTATTTATCATTTTGGACCATTATGGGGGACGGCTCGATCGATTTATGAAGAGTACTCTACTAAGAAAAAATCTACTGTATACATATAAATAAAATTAAGGCGTAATTCGATTTCTATGTTTCTCCTATCGACAGTTTGAATTTAACTATTGGTAAAACTTTGCTGAAGTCTGAAAATCAATTGTAAAAACCGTTAAAAGAATGTTTATAATAATACAAAAATAAAACAGTGAATTACTATTTAAAAGTTTTCAAATCGACACGCAGTCAAAAAAAACTGAAATAATATTTACTAACAAAACTTAAAGTTAAAACTCAAATCTCTAGACTTTTAGATTTGGATTTTCAAAGTATTGAAGTTCATTGGCTGTAAATCACACTTTAGAATACTTAACAATCATCAAAGATTCAGTTTATAGAATCTGTCAATGTTACGTTTTTTTCTGAACATTAGTGCTGTGAAGAAAGGGAATTTGTTTTTATTAGTATTATACATATAATAAAGTTATAATAAGATATTTTTAATATGCACGATTCCAGCTGTGAGTCAAATAATTAAGTTTTGATTTTGAACTCTTCTTTCTTTGAGAAAGATAGTGCCAATTGCACAGAGAAGTGCTATTACCAGGTTCCTAGAGTACAACAACATGAACTGACGTTGTTTCATTTAATATTTAAACTTTAAGATTTCTAATTTCGAAATAATTTTTAGAAATACTATAAATTCATGTGTTAATTAAAAGCTGTGACGTTTATTTAAAACAAAATTCTACAACTTGACATTCTTTGATGAAAAAATAGTTCTAAAAATATCATAAATATATGTCTAACTGTGATACTAAAATAAAATTTTACAAATAACCAGCTTTATTTTTTTAAGTTAAAACATGTTGACGAAATTCATTTTTGAAACAATTTTACATTTTGTTAAAACAACTCTTGAACAAAAAACAGTGTTACAATTTTCTCGTTTTTTTATGTATTTTTTTAAATCAGAGTATACTTTTCTAAATTACATTATAGTTTTACTTATTTCGAAAACAAATTGTTTGTGTTTGGTTCTGATGATATTTTTATAAAAATTAAAACATTTATTTATACTTTTACAAAATGGCAATGCAGTCTATGCTTACTACATTTGATGAAAAGCGTCTGATTTATTAACAAGTAAAAAATAACGAATTATGAGCCTAAAAACATGTTTAAACAAGAGTTTACACAAGAAAATTCGCTGAACTCACCTTAATTAATTTGTGTCAGATTCTGTGTTTAAATTGTTGCCGTAATATTAAAAATATAAATTATTTCTTATGATTTGATATTAAATAATTCTTATCATCAATAAACTTGATATAGTATATACATTGAATAATACTTTAATTTAATTTCAATAAACAATTATAATTATGAGTGAAAATTTTTTAATGATTCCGGGCATATTTATCTGATTTATTAACCGATGTGAATAATAAAAAAAGTTATTAAATTTTGTAACGCTTACAGACATATTTACAAAATTATTCATTTTTAATAATTGAAAAAAATAATTTATAATAATTTTAAAACATTTTTTCTAAGGAAATAAATTCGATCTAATTTGTCTATAATGAGTTAAATATTTGAACAATGTTCTTTTTTGTTTTGGTAAATCCATACGTATGAGAGTATAATAAATTAAAAACAATCAATAAACATTTCTTCCATGTGTAAATGTTTAGATAATATATTTGAAATAAGCTTTGAAAATAGCCAGTTTTGATAGTCTAGAATAAATTTTTGGTTTAAGAAATAATTTACACCAAAATATTAACCAAAAAGTACATTTCACAAATGCTGCTTTAAAAACACTAGGAACCGTTTTGAGACTTAAAATTATTTTAAAGCCAATTTAGTATATTTGAAAATTTCTCATAATCTTATTTTTATTCGTTTTAGAAATTAAATTTATAAATTGTACTGCTCTCAAAAAACAGCACATGATGTTTTAGCAATACATGTGATGTCTATCGGTTATATCCAACATAAACGTCACATATATATTTGTAGACAGTCATATGTATATCTCGTGTTGCAATATAAAGTCTGCTGTAGTAATACGACATGTCCATGAAATTTTTTAGACATACAATATATTTGTCAGCAAACAAACCTATGTTTATAACATCAATATATTTTTAAGTGTAATAGGTAATTTTGTTCAAAAATAATTAAATGCATTTATAACTTAACAGCAATATTTTATCAATACAATAAAAAAATCAAAATTTTTATTTGTTTGATTTGTTTACTTGCAGTATTTAAAATGACATTTTTGTAATACATTTTTGGTTACTTTTCTGTCAATAATCACTAGACGTTTTCCAGTAACCTGTTTATGAATTGTTTCTGATATTTTGACAATAATCGTATTAAAGAGCAATTCAACAACGTATTTGCTGTAATCATTCCAATAAATTTCCAGTCACTAAGCATCTAATACGCTATATAGAAAACATATTGTTTTATGTATAGACGTTTGCTAAATTTACAGTTTTCATGTGAATCAACGAGAAATTTAGCTATGAAAAATTATAAAATATTAACTTAATGAATCATAATATTTAATTACGTAAGAATATTTAAAATATCTTATGATTATTACACTTTTACTTTAAACATGATTTTTATCGAAACTGTTCATTCAGTGGTACATTTACTCTGAATTATTATGATTAAAATATTTTTAATTGAAGTTAAACAAAATCAATTTTACCTATTCTATACCAAAAATTTATAATTTCAAATGATTCCAATTTTACTTGCAGATTTCGTTATTGAATGTGCGAAAACAAATAACTTTCATCAGCACAATTATTCAGTTCACGACAAATCAAATGCACATTGTAATCATTTCGTTCTAATTTTCGGCCTACCAATTCTGCGGCACGGCATTAATTGCTGCGTAATGATTCGGCACAAAATTCGTTGGACATATGTGCGACAGCGTGTGTCCGTTGGCATAATCCATTGGCATTTTGTTTTGCTTTTCGCAAATTTATATTTACCATACAGCGGACAGGCAAAATATTTTCACGAGATTGTACGCGAGCTATGAAAAACGACACGTTCTCCTAACAGAACATCTGCCGCTTCGTTATCTATCTTGCTGCAGTTTCATATCCTGCATTTATCTGCTTGTTTGCATTTGACAGAGCCGATTTTGGGTCCATCGATGAAAGAGATAGCAACGCTTGAGATGCAAATCATTTGGCGTCTATCAGTTGCACATGCCGCGTCAATTTACAGTGCCGTTGTTTGCTCAACTTAAGCGTGCCCTTCCAAAGTATACCAACCTCGTTTACTTGGGCCAAAACTTTGTCCAAACCAACTTCGTCCATAAATAAGTTGGTCGGCATTGCAATTTCAGCTGCTTTTGTTTTGCACCAACTCCGGCCTAGTCTTGTTATGTCACTGGTGGAGACCTTTTTCGGGATCTTTGTTTTTCTTAGTCAAGAGATAAAAGTTTGAAGTGAATTAAAGGTTTGGCTTGAGAGTTACGATGATAAAACTTACAACTTTTTTATTATTTTTTTATTTTGAATTAAAATATTCACAAAAAATGTAATTATATATTTTCCAGGTTTTAGTGACAATTTTTTGTACTTTGAGTAATAAGAATTGGCATTAATTATTGGCGAGGTTTAAGTGCAATGAAACACAGACTTTATTTTAGAGAACAGAAATCTTTTATTGCATGTCTGATCTTTACGAGTGCTACAGAGCAATTGAACAAAGTAATGAGTTATGGTTGAATATATATAGGGAAAAACTGATTGACCAATCAAATAGAACTAAAGTGAAATTAGGCGCGTGAATTGAATCTCTAACACTTCCCCTCAATTACAAGGCTAATTGTATGACAAATTTAAAAACAGTCTTTTATGATTTTAATGAATTTAATGTAGATTTAAAAACACCTTGAATGAAATCACTATGCACTCTTTTTAACGATTTTACAGTCTTTCAGTCCCAATCCGCGAACACAATTTTCAAACTTAGTCCCAGACAATGGCTTTGTCAAGACGTCGGCAGTCATGTCTTCGGTTGGCAGGAACTTTATCTCCAAAGGATAGGTTTTCACAGCTTGACGAATAAAGTGGTGTTTGGTGTCCACGTGTTTTGTTCGCGTGTGGAAAACTGGATTGTACACCAGCTTCCCGGCTGATTGATTGTCATTAAATAAGATGATCTTTGACAATTTATTGAGTCGTAGCTCTTTTGCGAAATTCGACAGATGAATTGCTTCTCTGGCAGCCTCCGATAGGCTCACGTACTCTGCCTCCGTTGAGGACAGAGCCACGATCTTTTGTTTACTGGAACGCCACGAGATCGCTGCTCCGGACATTGAAAAGTTGTATCGTGAGTATGATCTTTGATCGATGACACAATTTGCCCAGTTGGCGTCCGCGTATCCAAGAATTCCTCCTGTGCCACGGGTGTATACAAGCTTCTTGTCCATCGTGCCCTGGAGGTACCGCAATATCCTCATAGCGAATGCGTTTGACTATGCTGACAATTAAATTGGCTCAGCATGTTGACCGCAAAGGCGATGTCGGGGCGCGTTCCGATGGCGAGATACATAAGAGCTCCTATGAGTTCTCGATAGGGGAGTTTTGTGTCGGTTTCTTCGGCACTTTTCACATGTACAAGTCTCGTGCCCGCGACCAAGGGGGATTTAACTTTCTTGCATTCGAGCATTCCAAACTTTTGCAGGATTTCTTTGATGTATCCGATTTGGCAGATGGAGATGTGCTCGTTTCCTTGCTCGACTTCTATACCTAAGCAATATTTGATATTTCCGAGGTCCTTGATTTGAAATTTCTCCGAGAGTTTGCTCTTGATTTCGTTGACTCTCTTCGGGTTGTCAGAGGCTATGACGATGTCGTCGACATAAATGAGTACGTAGGTCCTTCCCTCTGAGCGATGATCGACGAATACACATGGGTCCGCTTCCGTCTGAGTCAGGCCAAGCGAAGTAAGTGTGTCCTTTAGTTTGGCGTGCCATCTTCGTCCAGCCTGGCGCAGCCCGTAAAGGGCCTTACGTAGCTTGCAGACTTTATCTCCTGTCATCAAATTCCGGAGCATTTGCTTGGCTTTGTCGACCAATTTCTCGTCTTTTTCGATGAGAATCATCTCCTCGAGAGTTTCTTCCAGCAGGATCGGCTTTTCCATGTACACCAAGGTGTCCATGTCCCCGTTGAGGTAGGCCGTGGTGATGTCCAGTTGAGTTACCTGAAGATCGAGTTTCACCGACAACGCCATCAGAAGTCGAAATGAATCGAGGCGTGCAACCGGAGCGAATGTGTCCGTGAAGTCTATTCCGGGGCGTTGGGCAAATCCTCGAGCGACTACTCGAGCTTTGCGTCTATCCAGGCTTCCGTCCGGGTTGAGCTTATTACGCAGGACTGTGCGACAGGATATCACGTTGTGATCTTTGGGCCTGTCGACCAGTTCCCAGGTGTCGTTCATCACCAGGCATTTAGCTTCTGAATATATAGCTTCCAGCCACTCGTTTTTGTCTTCTCCATTCAGGGCATCATTTAGGGGTACTTCTGTAGCAGTCATAACCACACACGCGTCGTCGTTGAGATCATCTGCGGCGTTTTCGTCGTTCGGAGGTGGGATGAACTCCTCATCTTCCTCGTCGTCGCTTGTGTTCTCGTCGTTTAAATAGTCGGCGATGGCTTCTTCCTGGTACTGCTTTTTGGGGCGACCTCTCTTGCCGGTTTTCACAATTTTTGGCCTTCCTCGACCCCTCTTTGTTGTCTGCCTTGCGACTACTTCCCCTTCTTCGTTGGTTCCTGCAGCCACTGGTGGATGCTCATTTTCGAATCCACGGAAGGGTTCGAAGTCATCCCCTTCTGAGTGTTCGATGAGTTGCTCGTCGTTTTGTTCGTTTGTGGATTCTTCTGGAAGTTTTGAGACACTGGCGTCCATAATTATCTCTCTGAAGATCCGATTATCGACTGTGAGACTAGCATTTTCATCTTCCTGAGGTTTTGTGAGCTGGAACTCGTTCAAAAACGTGACGTCTCGGGACATTCGAATTTTATGTTCTTCAGGAATCCAAATGCGATATGCTTTGGAATCTTCGGCGTAGCCAGTGAAAAATCCAGGTATGCCTCTGGGATCGAACTTGCCTTTCCCCGGTACCTTGTCCAGGACAAAGGCTCTCTCGCCAAATGAGCGGAGATGCAGTAAATTCGGTTTTTGTCCGGTCCATCTTTCCATCGGAACGACTCCATCAGGCAGCGCTTTTGTCGGACATCGATTTCGCACATAATTTGCCGTAGCGATCGCCTCGGCCCAGAGTGACGGTGGCAGGCCCGCGTCGATTTGCATGCATCGTGCTGACTCGACGAGAGTGCGATTTTTACGTTCCGCCACTCCGTTCTGTTGAGGTGTATATGGCGAAGTTAAGCGATGCCGGATTCCTGATGTCTTCAGTAGATCTCCATCTCTTCGTTGACGTACTCCTTCCCGTTGTCGGATTGGATGGCCTTTATTTTTCGTCCGAGCTGATTTTCGACGAGACTTTTATATTCTCTGAATTTTTGAACAACTTCGCTTTTGCATCGGAGAAAATAGACCAAACAGACACGGCTAAAATCGTCAATGAACGTTACAAAGTAACGCTTGCCTCCTTGCGACTGTGTGCGCATCGGCCCACATACGTCGGTGTGAACTATTTCAAGGAGTTCCGAGGTGAAGTTCTCACGTTGTCTAAAGGGGGCACTTGACATTTTTCCGGATATACAGGATTCGCATTTGAATTCGTCGGTGGCTTTTATTTTTAACATGTTTGCGTTACCGTTCTTGGAGAGCTGAGATAAGTCGCGCACGTTCAGGTGACCAAGTCGGGTATGCCACTTTTTGATATCGGTATTTAGTTCCTTAGTTTCCGTGGTGACATTCGCTTGATGCTCGCGGGCACACTCGCGCACGTAAAACAAGTCACCGATACGTTCCGCGGTCATCTTTACCACGCCGTGTTCGTCGATCACAGATTAAAAAAAAAGAGTTATATATTGATTTATATTACTCTGACAAATAATTTTGAAAATAATAAAAAACAAAATTTATAATTTAAACATGAACAAAAAATTATTATAATTTACCTAAAATTGGCCTTAAAATACAGTACAAATTATGCTAACATACTAAAACATATTTAAATAATAAAATTTCCTTTATTTCGATTTTTATCAACATACATTTTTTTCAAATGTGAAGGTTTAAGAGACATGCTCATATAAATGATTTAGTATAAAAAAAATCCACATGTATTGGGTATAATTTTTTAAAAAATTACGATAATTTGTTTAGTTATGACAAACTCCACCTCTAATTCAATAATAATCCGCCTCACAATTATCGTTAATGGGTCAGTATCTGCTGAAAAAGATTCATTAGATTTAGAAATGTTAATGAGGTTTTAAAAAACAAATTCATGACAACTGTTTTAATGATTATAACAGTATGAAAGATATGGTGGGGAATGGTAAATTCCTCTAAAACTGATATAAATGAAAAGTCATTAAGATAAAAATCGTGTAAATTTCTCTATATTGAAAAAGACATTAATATGAAAAAAGTCATTTGTATTTGCTTTCCCACTTCAACAGACTTCGAACTACCAATATTTTTGTATTAATAGGTGTGATTACAAACGCTGCACAAGGCGCATTGTCAAGATTTGTAAGTCGTGTTAGTTTGGTAAAAAGTAATATTCACAATTATATATAAAAACACCAATGAAACCCCTTTAGAACATATCGTGGCCACGGTGCAAATGAAAAATAGTTTTCACTTGTTTATAATTAATTAGTTTTTTTAATATTTTTTAAAATCTTTCATAAGAAATTAATCTTTAAATAAAAAAAATGATTTTACTTCATTTATGTAAAGTATATAGTTTATTCCCAATCCACTTATTAAGTTGTGTCAAAATTATGCATTTGTAGGTGTATATGCCCCCTTAAAAACCTTCACAGGCTATCCAATCCAATCTTCTAATCTTTCTAATCTTAACAACGAAAGCTCAGTGTGAAGTTGCAGTTAGTACATCAAAAATGTCATTTCGTTTGCTCATTCAGTTGCTTGAAGTTAAACTGTATAAAATTGCGGTAAATTTGAATTTTTATACTTATTTGATTTAACACTAGAACTACCAAGGGGACAAAATTGTCCCTTTTTGAAATTGAAATGTTCATGAAAGACTCAAATTTTAGCAAATTTTTTTGCAAATGTGTGACAATTATTCTTTTATAAAGTACTTACTATAACCTAATTTTGAAGGAAAAATATTGTTTTTTTTATAAACATTAATACAATTTACCTAGAACTACCAAGAGGAATAAAAGGAATAAAATTAGAAATAAAAATTATAATGAAATAAACAAATATTGTATTAACATTCTCATTATTATATAAGGGGCGTTATGTAAGCATTAAAAAGGGGGGAGATAGTAAATATTAATTGTTATAATAACTGAGAAATTATTTATATAGTTAAAATTCAAAATTTCAATAAAAATGTCGCATTTATTAAATTAAAAAAAAAGATAATAATAACTAAATATATAGAATTATTTGCATACAAATAAATTAAAATTCAGAAAATTTAATATCTGAGGTTTACTTATTAAATTTTTAGTTATTTTTTTTAATCAAGAACATATTCGCTAAATAAAATGCTAACATTTTTATTTTGTGAAACTTCATTGTAGTCTAATAAATTAAAGTTTACTATTCGATTCTCATTTACAATAGAGAAGTATGAATGAAAAAAACTTGATACAGGAAGGAAGAGAGCCGAGAGTACATATTATTTCCTAATATTACGAATTCTTGTAATATTATTTAATAATTTTGTAATATATTGTATTTTAAGAAACTCTGATTTTTTTGAATGTTACTTTTTTTGAACGCAGAGTATGTACATAAAATTTTGTATTGCCTTATTTTTAAAAGAATAATTAATAATTTTTTGTAAATCAAAGAATCAGATACATCAATCCCAGAGGGCGCTATCACTCATTTATGAATGTATAATTATTTATTCGATATTTTATTCGTGCACAAAAATCATGATTTTTAAAAAGAAATATATTACATATAAATATCATGACAAAATTATGAATTGAATGAAATTAGCTAATAATTAACACTGATAAAATTCTGCCCAAAATCTTTTGTAACATTTAATTTAAATATGTAGGGGCAGTTGGGGTATTGTGTGACAGGCCATATGTTATTGCCAAAATTAAATAAAAGAATAAACAAAACTATAGAATATTGTTTATTTATATCTTATTTATGATTCTTACAAAGTTTAAACTGAAATTATGTAAAAATCCATTATATTTTAACAATAGTAGATGGCCTGTCAAAAATCTTAGAATATCAAAGTTTCAAGAGCTGTATGCAAAGTCAGATTTCTTTTAATATTTCATTGCTTTTTTCACTAAAATGATTTTTACGATTTCATTATTTAATTCAGTTAGCTAAAAAATAGGCGAAATAAGTTTTAGTCGTTTTTTAATTTCAGTTGAGTCTCCATTATTAGTTCCAGCTTTTAATGGGATTCGTTTATCAGTTCAAAGAAAATTTTATATTATATAAAATTAATAAAAATATACTAATTAATATTATCCAGCTATCAGCCAAACGACAATTACATTTTTTTTATTCTTTTATAATCATTATTCACATAATTCTTTTTTTTAAGAATTTTATTTTGTATTTCTCGTCACTTTAATTACTAAAAATAGCAGGGGGCGCGCCCGGACGGCCCGCTTCATCATCTAGTTTTATAAATATGCATGTATGTAAATACTTACCAAAGCTTCATCTAATAATTTGTGAGCGATGATACTCGTACTTTCGAATATATCTTTGCCCGGACCAGAAGCAAAACACATTTCAAGTTTTCCAGGACACGTATATTGAACTGAGCAGTTTAATCCAGAAAATTCACATTTTGGTCCTTTGATATTTGGAGAAACATCTCCCAAATTAGTCGAGGCAAAAGCAGCTACAAATGGACCCTGAAATTACATATCAATAATTATTGAAAACCTTATTTGTTCAGTGCATTTATATTCTAATAAATAATATAAACATTGAAAAGTTTTGGCCAAGTACACCTCCCCCCTCCCCCCCACCTTTTTGCAATTTACAATAAAAAATATGTTATTGAATTCAAAATAACAAACGGAAATCATTTGTCTCACAAACCTGTTAATCAAATTTAAATATATCACTAAATACAAAAAGCTTCATAAGGTTCTAAAATTTTCTTTCTTACAATGTTTACGATATTAAAACGAATGCCAAGTTCCGTTCTAATGATAAAAATATTTAATTTTATATCCAAATGAACATAAAAATTTTATTTCTAATTCCATATAACTATAAAGTTAACTTATTTGCTGTACATATCTAAAAAATTAAAATAAAATACATTAAAAGTAAAACCATCTTTCCAACAATGTTCATGATATCTACATGTTCACCAAGTACATTTGTAATTATAGGTATCACATTGAACTTGTAAAAAAATGCAGTACGGTCTAACTCAAAAATATCACAAAGATGTTAAATCTAAAAATATCCTTCTTATACACTGCAAAATATGGTGTCTCAAATGTGTCTCAAATTTCAGAAACGTCTCACTTTTCGGTGTCTCAATTGAAAGGTCTCAATTTGAGACGTTTTAATGTCTCTTTTTTCACGGAGGCACTGTAAGCGTCTCACATTTTTAACAAGACGTTTTATCTGTCTCAAAAAATGAGACGTTTGTAAGGAATTGAGACACTTTTTTGAGACGCATGTCAAAAACGTCTCAAAATACAATACTAA
>JABFPM010001453.1:0-20283 GCA_022817325.1 Idris sp. 1 HC-2018 | reverse complement strand
ATGTTTTTTTTTTTTTTTTTAATAATAATATTGTGTATTAATTTAGTTTTATACGTGTAGATATAAAAATAAAAAACTTTGATTGCTGCTTTACAGGAAGAGTGAACAATGATATAAATTTGTCTTGACCAAACTATAACACCCAACCCGTTAGGTTTCTCGCTTCTAAACAGGAAAACATACACAACAATAGTAAATGTACTTAGTTGACAAGTTGCTTTGCTTATACTATAGTACGGCTCTTAGATTGTTCGTGTAATCATAAATCGAATGTAATTAAGAGTAAACTACTTGTTAACTAACTGGAGCGGTTATGATTTTGGTCCAAAATTTAATCTTAAATATGAAAAGCAGCTTCATATTTATAATTAAAAATTGGAACTGTTAAACGCTTTAAAGTTTGTTTTAGTTTGTTCTACTAAATAAAATATTATATATTATTCATTTTCTTTGATATTTATGTTGAATCAGCAGCAAAATTCGATTGTTTTTATCTTCTATTTCAAGAGAAAGAAATTTTCGAATTGCCTAACCAATATATTAGTTTTTTTTTCTTTGAATATGATATTAGTTTCATAGACACACACTGGTGCAATTTAAAATTGGGTCATTCGTAAAGGGAGTTTTCATCAAATTCGGCTTAAAGAATAAAAACGATTTTAATGATTTTAAACAACTATTACAGATTAAATATAAAGAAAAAAAACCTGTATGTAAGCTAAGAGTTATAAAAGAACTATTTATTCGCCCTGAAAACATCAATAAAAGCTGCAATATATTCAACTGGTTTGCCATGTTTATTTAAACTCTCTCTTTCTGTTATGAGAAGTTTTTCCTATTTACTAGATAGATAAATTTGAATAAAAACTTTCAATTACAAATTGTATCTTTAGTTTGATCAAAATTAAACTGAATAGTCAATATTTTAAAACAAAATTGTTGCATTTCAGTTTTTTTATTACTTCTTTTTGCGAGAGTTAATTAATAATCACGTTTTTTTTATTCGCAAATTACACAAAATGTTGAATAAATCGAACGCTAATTATAGAAATATGAAACTCGCAGGAATTATGTATCGAATTCAGTGAAGCGTTTGAGCATGCTGAACTAACAAGATAGAATCAATTTCATACATTTCCTTGCATTCCATCAGCCGACTCGATTAATAATTGTATCAAGCATCAATCCTGTTCCATTTAATCAAAAAGCCATCACTTGAGTTGATCCTGCAGATATATATATATATATAAATTTTATTTGTAACACATTCTATAACTTATAAATCATTTTTCATCAATCATTTTTTCAATTGTAATAAAAACGAGCCAAGAGGAAAAAGTGGCTCACACGAAGAAAAGACGAATTGCGATTTTGTCAAGTTGCGCGGGTCACTGTCATCCGTCAAAGATTAACTTTTTGGAAAAATAATAAAAAAGGTATGACGTCGGAAAAGAAGATTTTCCCGTTGGGTGGCTTATAATGAGAAAAGTAATTCTAATTTAAATAATATTCAGAACTGCCGTGGAAAATATTATCCGCGATCGCGTTAAAACTCTCTGTTAGGATGGCTCTTGATTTCAGCAAAAAGCGATCGTCTGGGTATATATATAAGCCATTGAAATTTCTCTGAGTTGCAACTTCGATGTTAACCGGACCTTTCTTATATATCAACTTAATTCAATCAAAATAACTTTTCAAATGATTCCCCTTAATTATTTCGCTGTTTAATTTTTCTTTTTTTTCTAACAACTTTTGTTCTTTCCTCTTTTCATCGTCACGTTTTGCATAATTAAAATAATTTGCGTTGAAATTAAAAAACAAAATCAAGTGGAGACGACGAGTTTAATAAATTTTAAAAAATAAGAAAAATTGCCGACAGTAAGTCCCGCTGAGAAATGTGACTCATTAAAAGAGAATTAATGTTTTGCACCTTTGTCGTCTGTTTATTCACATACTTTTGTATGCAAATATGTAAATTACACATTTTGCATATTATGTGTCGCGGATGATTCTTATTTTGCTGTAAGTTGAAAATAGGTTGCCTCGCAGGGCACACAGTAGTTGTAACAGTAACTAGTCAGGTGCAACAGGTGCACATACGACGAGGGCGTCCTCTTTCAATAGTGTGTGAATTGAAAGATATATATACTAACTCGCTCGTATCAGCATGCACTTTGACGGCAACAGGTTTTACTATATTGATCTGATTAAGCAATAGCATTTCCGTGCTTATACGAATAATTTAAGCGACACTTTCAACTCAATTGTACACATTTCTGTCACTTTGTTTTCAACTGTTTTTAATTTATATTGACATACGTTTTCTTATTTAATCATTTTTTATTCAAATTTTAACAAGAAATTAATAACAATCAATTTTTTATATTATAAAACATTATAACATTTTAATCGAATTTTTGGACAATTTGATGCACTGAGACTTGCATAAGAGGATTGCATATCTTGCTTTGATGTAAAGCACCATTCGGCGGGCTTTTGATCAAATAACTATACTAATTGCATTAAACTACTCAGTGATAACTATAATCATTATCACAATTGATTATTGAGAATTACTTTTTATATTATTATATAATGATAATAATTCTTATTTTATTTAAATTTATCTAATTATAACTTCATTTTCAAGTTTCATTACTTTTTAATTGATTTTACTAAGTAAGTTCAATTGAAGCGCGCCTCGTAATTATAAAAACATTGATTTTTAATTAACTTAAATTTTGTAATTAAATACAGTTTATTTAAAACAAGTTTTGACAAAAATAAAAAGACATTTTATCAGTAAAGAAAAGTTTTTTTTCGTGTGTTTTAGAAGCACTAAACTTTTAATGCAAGTGAAAACTGTTTTTTTGTTTCTCTCAAATTCAAAATTTTTTCTGACTACAACGAAACAGAATGAGAATATTAAGCACACAATATCTTCAAGCGTATCTTTCAACATCTCTCAGAGGACTCGAAAAACGTTTTTTTCATATACTCCTTTAAATTACGTAATTTTACGGATTTCTAATTACGTTGAATTTTTATTATAATAAAAGTTTTGTTGCAATTAATTGAACTGTGTTATACAATCAATTTAT
This sequence comes from Idris sp. 1 HC-2018, assembly GCA_022817325.1. Taxonomy (NCBI): domain Eukaryota; kingdom Metazoa; phylum Arthropoda; class Insecta; order Hymenoptera; family Scelionidae; genus Idris; species Idris sp. 1 HC-2018. The sequence continues at coordinate 17,182 of JABFPM010001453.1, read as the reverse complement.
TAACACTATTTTTCATTATTATTATTATTAAAATTTTTATATAATTATAAAAAATTACTTATGCAATCATTGATCATATAAAATATGTTATCTAAAATAAAATTTGTCTACAATTTTGATTTGAAATAAATTTCTCACAACAGTGTATAGTATAACAGGAGTGTTACATATGAACATTATGGGAACGTCATTTTCATGTTATACTAACAAGGACCTGTATTCGCTCAGCAGCTTTATGTTATACTTGTTTACGTAATATTGTTGCCGGCATTTGTTTTGAAGTTAGTGTGATGCAGAAAATTTATTAATATCAACAAGTTTCTCTTTTCAAGGAAGACCTATACATTTGAATATTATATTCAATTCATTATAGATTAATATTTATTTATTCATAAATACTTTATCATCAGTGTGTATATAATCATAAAACTATCACATTTATCACTTGAATACCGAAATAGAATCTACTTGAAACAAAAAGTGAGACTATGAAAAATAATGTGTAAAAGATTTTTAAAAATGTATGTTTGTGTAAAAATATGCATTAATGTTGCTGCTATATAATATTTGAAATGTATAAATCTACAAATTTCTGGCTGAGGGCACACCTTTGGGACTATTTTTTTCTCGTTCTTTGACCTCTAAAATAGACAAAAAATAGTGGTGCCCTTAGAAATTTTAAGGCTGACACCTTTAAATTTACTATCAAATACAATTTTATATACAATTTCCTTGCAGCAATAAAAAAATCGAAATTTTGGAACTCAGGGGACACCTTCAAAACTATTTTGTACTTGTCCCTTGGCCTTTTAAATGTACAAAAAAATTGGGTCTAATAAAAATTTAAAAGATGACACCATCAACATTGCTAGTTAAATAAATGAAAAAACCGCTAAAAGGTAAATATCTGTAGAATTGCTCATATGTACAAAAAAGTTGGATTCGCATGATAAACACTGCAAACTTCTTAAAAAAATCAAACAAACAAAACAAAATAAATGACCGAGATCACAACAGGCATGAGCTCGAAGTAAACACTTAGTATTATCTTTATGATTGATCGAAGTCAAGCTTTTACAATAATTATTCGATCATCCTTAAATGAGTTTTTTTCTGGATTAACAATTACTGGTATTAGATGCTAAGTTTTTAGTGTTAAACTAAGGTTTGGCTTGTAACATGATAAAGCAAATAAATTTGTTAATAACTTGTATTAATTTCAGTAAAAGTCCATCAATTTCAATGATCAGATCTGGAAAAATTTGAAAAAATACTTCAGTGTAAACTATATTTTATATTATTTTTTTACCCTAGCTCACTTTAAATATTGCAAAGTAAAACATTTCACTTTTTTAAATTAAAAATACTTTTAGCATACCGTGTTTCATTGTTTGATTAAAAATATTTTTTTAACAACTTTTATTATGATATTTGGTAATATCCCACTACAAATTGGTGAACGATAAAATAAGATGATTTTTATACGAAGTACAAAGATGTTATTATCGCCAATATATCTGTAAAAAAACTGATGCAATAATTATCTATGAATCTTTATCTTTAATATATATTTGACCCTCTCGCTACCAAGGTTGCTTTAAATCAACATATTTATTTTGCAATTTTTTAATATTAAAACGAACCAAAAGAAATTGCTTTAATTATTCTAAATATTTAAGTAAAAATTGACTTTGTAAAACACCCGCTCAAATGTACGAAAAAATTGGGCCCAATGAAAATTTAAAGGGTGGCTTCTTTAAAACTGCTAAATAAAATAAATAAAAAAACCGTTAAAAGGAAAATATCTGTAGAATATTCATATTTTCTTTTTTAAATATTTTACTTGAACCATTTTAATTTTATTTTTTTTAACCATGCATAAACTCTAATGATTTTTAACAATTTATTTTACTGATACTTCATCAAATATTGAATAATGTGATATTACTACAGTTTTTACGACGTAATAAAAGGTGGCAACATATGTTATTAAGATAGAATAAAACTGCTTAATTTTTCGTTGAAATATAATTCAAATAAGCTATCTTGGAAAAATTAATAAAAGCGTACATAACTGAATTAAAGTGGATTCATTGTTTTTTTATAACTTTACGTCAAACAAATTCGCGAACGCTTTGCGTTAGCCAAAAAGTTGACGCAAAGACATTTACGTTCATGAAAATATTTTCGCGTCGATGAATTTTTTTTATGCTTTTCAATTGTTTCAATTCTATTAAAAACATTTTTTTTCTAAATATAAAACACATTGTATTTAGTAATGAAAAAAAGACTTAAAACTTCAAATTTTAAATATAATTAACATTTTCTAATTTATTTTAATTATAGACAAGTTTTCACGGGAAATTTGAAAAGATTTTCATGAATAAATCTTGGTGATAAACAAAATTTCGAAATATATCAAGGATCGCGGAAGCGATCCGACGAGACAAGGTAGATGCGACGCGAGACTCTATTTAATAATTTTCTTAAAAATATCTTAAAAGTTTTTAATTATTTTTAAAATTGTCAAATAATATACAAATCGTCTGTACGTGAAGACTCAGCCAATCACAGGCTGTTGTTCGATTGTATTGAGTAATCTGAATATGTATTAGTTACAAAACTATCAAAATCCAGGGCCGTATCTATTTTGTTTATATTAGCGTTCATTGACATATACATAAAGGTTAGCTAATGGTAGATAACACAATTTGGTGAAAATGGATTAAAAAAAAGGTTACCAATAATAATTCCAACGGGTATGTAATATAAAGTTCTTTTCTTTTTTTATATTAAATTATTATTATATGAAGTTCAATATGAAACATTTTTTTTTGTTGCTCAAAGATTTGTAATGTAAATTTAAACTTTGTAGAAAAGCAAATCAAACAAAGAAGAAAGGCATTGAAGACGAAAATAAAAAATTTATATTACATACCTGTTGGAATTATTATTGGCCACCTTTTTTTTATCTATTTTCACCAAATTGTGTTATCTACCATTAGCTAACCTTTATGTATATGTCAAATGAACGCCAGTAAAATATTGTCTACGAAAAACTAACGTGAGAAAACGGAAAAACCAAACAGATGAAGAATTTGGCGAAAGGTAAAAAAAATATAATATAAGATAAAAGAATATAAAAATGTAATTAAAGAACAAATGTTCAAAACCTATAATACATAATTAAATTACGATAATTTTTGAATAATTTTATTATTCTATTTAGTAATTTGAAGCGGATGAAAAATCCTGATTCAAATAAAAACACTTCTTTTGTAAGAAAAAAGAAAATTAGCAAGATCATTGCGAATAGTGACACTCAACGAAGACAAAATAGACCAGTTTAATAGATTTTAATTTTTTAATCTGAAAGTGATGTTTCCGAATGTCCTTCTGATATCGCATAATTTGGGAACGAAGTGTAAGATGAAGATTTGAATTTTGGAGAAACTGTGCCTATTTATGACGTAAATCGTTCTTTTTCATTTTCAAAAGACCTTCAATATATTTTCATACATGATTTTGTAGAAAACATTAGTCCCCAACATTCCTTGCCAGTCGATGCTTCGGAGCTGTCTTACTTTGATTTATTTTTTATTCCGATGTTTACAACAACATAGCCACTAAAACAAATACGTACGCTGCATATATTGAACGATTGAAAGGTGCAAAAGACTGGAAAGAAGTAACTGCAAGCGAAATACAAGCCTACATTAGAGTCCTGATGTACATGGGTTTTGTCAAATTATTGAACAGCGAAGAATATTTTCGGAATAATCTCGTGCAATGTCCTATGATAACAAACACTTTCACTTTGAAAAGATTTCAAAAAATTGAGCAATATTTGCACCTGAACGATATTGAAAAAATGCCAAAATTTAAGGATGATAATTATGATGTTCTTCACAAAGTGAGACCTATTTTACAAATAACTGAAAAATCAGTCAATTTTACAAACCAGGGCGAGAATTATCAATCAATGAAGCAATGATAAGTTTCAGAGAACGAATTTATTTTAAGCAATATATGTAAGATAAACCTCATCCTTGGGGAATTGAAGTATGGTGTCAGTGTGACAGCGAAACTGGATATTTACTAAACTCGAGTACTAATTTAGGAAAAAAAGAACCAAGAATGAATAATCTTTTACTTGGAGAACATGTAGTTTTGAATTTGTCTGAATCGTTTCATGGAAAGTATCATCATATTTATTTTGATAACTTGTTTACTTCTGTTCGACTGATGAAGATATTATTAGACAAAAACATGTATGCTTGTAGCACAGTGCGAAGTGATCGTAAATTTATCTCTCTGTAATCAGAACAAATAACGGCAACGGTGTGGAAAGACAAAAAAGACGTTCGACTTCTAGCTACAAATTGTTCAAATGAGACCGGAATCCTATGTAGAAGAGTAGGCAAAGGTCACGGAGGTCTAAAAGAAGAAGTTGCCTGCCCTTTAATTATTCAGAATTATAACAAATACATGAACTGTATAGATATTTTCGATCAAAAGCATTCATATTATGATGTTAAAACAAACGAAAAAAGTGGTGGAAATATGTATATTTTGTTGTCATTCAATCTGCAATAGTCAATAGCTTTATTTTATATGATTTATCACGCCGTTTATACCACCGTCCTTGAAATATCACATTGTACAATTTTCAAAAACAATTACTCCATCAATTGATTGGAGATTTCACAAGCCGCCAAAAAATTGTATTGCGAGTAAACAATGCAGTTCCGCACAAACTTATTAAGCTCAAATCTCTTCGGGTATGCAGAAACTGTAAAATTAATGAATGTACTAACATCAATGGTAACTTTGTAAGAACCTTATGGATGTGCGAAGCATATGCAGTTCCTTTGTGTTCTGATGCATGTTTTCATGTTTACCATAAAGTGGAATAAATGTTAATATATTTTGTGTTTGTAACTTAATTTTATAGTTTTTTAGCTATATTCAAGTTGAAATCTTTGAAAATTGTATTTTAAAAATATTTAAATATATATGATAATTAAAAAAATTATATTACAAAAAATGTTGCCTTTCAGTAATAAAATAATTTTTATTTTTTAAATAAATTTTGGTCAAGAACCTGAATTTTATACGGGAAATCCGTCACTTTTAGGTGCTCTTTCTTTCTAACTGTCACTGCCCAAAAGTGGAGGGGAGAGGTTACGATTTCAAAGAATGACGAAAGTGAACATTGTAAAGAAGTTAATTTTCATTTCATACTATTCCTTGTTACATAAAAATGTATAACACTGGTTAAAGTTATTTGTTATAGAATCAATTTAATTCATTAAAAGAAAATATCAAATCTCAAATTTGCTCTTTATAATTTCATTCAAAGTTATATCGTCACACATACCTCAAAAAAATCACAATTAAATGGAAAATATATTATAAATTATACAGTTATCGAAAGAAAATAAACAAAAGGCGAAAGTTATCCATACTTTTTATCAAATAAGCCGGAACGCTCCGAAAGGTAACATTAGTATAAATTACTTATAAAAAGGGAAACTTATCCAGAACGGCCGTGGAAGACGTCAAATCACAGTTTATCCCTGTTTAATAGCCACAGTCCGAAATGGTCGTCCTCATCAGGATACAAGTAAATTAAATTGGCATAGATTAATACAAGAATGTACACGAAAACCTTTTCCTATAAATATAATACAAATTCTAAAAAACTGTTCATATTCGATAACGTTAATTACAACATTCTACATACCGAGGTTTTGTAATTTCACAATAGTTTATATAAAATTAACTAATTAATAAAATTATTGCTCGTGCAAAGTGTGTACGCTTGTCGTACGAGATCGATCACAAGTAACGTACTTCTCGGAATTCGGTGCCCTGCTATCGCGTTACCCATACTATAATGATTCAAAACATATAAACACACACACAAAACAAATTGCCTCCCAAATTTTTCTCTCCAAGAAATTAATCTTTTGATTCAGAAGCTTAACTTTTATACGCAATATAAAATAGCTTTATTTGCAGGAATATTAATTCATTACAACATTTTTTGATTGGGGAGGGTAAAGTAACATGCCCAAATGAAATACTGAAAAATAAATTAATATTGATGAAATTTTATTCTTAATTTATTATTTTAGCATTAATTAAATTGAATAAGGCAAAATTATCATTAAATGTTAATTAATAGTGTATTATGCATCATGGGAGTTAAAATTGTTTTACTCACACGAGGAAAATTCGGCAGTTTTTTTTCGCAAACCGAAAAAGCCGCCAAGTTTTTCTCGCGAGGTTGAAACAATAATTTTCTCACAAGGAGCATACAATATTTTGTTACATTAAATACATTTTTTGTTCTTTTCAAATAGGAATATAATTTATTTAACTCTATTGGAAAAGTGACTTCTTAACCTGAAAAGTGCATCGCCGAAAAACAGTGAAAAAAGATACCACTCCTCCAATTCTTGTTAGATAAAGCACTATACTTAACTAGTGAGAGAAATTGGCGATTTCTCAACTCGCTTTGCTTCTCTAATAAAAATCGAACTCGCGCCCCTTAAAGGCTCGCCCGGATAAATTTCAGGGACCTTTTTAGGCCTTATGAATGTTGAATTCGGGCCCTTAAAAGGGATGTAACGCCTAACCCTTGTAATACCTATATACTTCACCCTATTAGGGCGTGCCTGGAAACTTTTTTTATTTAAAAACAATAAAAAAATAAAAATGAGCATGCCAATTTGTTTTATCATTATGATAATAATAATAATTAATCTTGAAAATGCAATTTATTATTTTTTCAAATTAAAAAACTTTCATATAGAGAGGAATCGAACTCATGGTGCTGGGGTGGTTCAGGAGACACGGTAGTGTCTCCGACCAAGTACAAAAAAAATTGAAAATAAAGTAGAATGTATATCTAATACAATATTTAGCCCACAGGACCACGGAAAACTTTAGAAACATGATGTTAAACTAAACTACCACTCAGCAGAGATTGTTTTACATCTCCTGCTTACACGTTATTATGTAAATTTTAACAATGTCTTAAACAAAATTTGAAATAAAAATAAACAATTACTAATAAATACGAAAAAAATTATTAATTTCAACATACTTTGGTGTGCATTGATATGCCCCTGAAATCGCCCTTATTAAACATTAAAATGTGATTGAAAGGTAAGCTGTTACATGCCCTGAAAATGCCATAAAAGCATTTCTTTATATTTCTTTAGATGGGCCTCTCAAGGTAACTCCTGTGAATTTTTTTTGGTGAAACTAGGGTTAACCACAGTTAGCCTTTAAAGGGAATTAGTTACCTGGGCAAACATTTTTACTGGAGTCGTTGGGTTATTTCACACTCATGTGGAATCGCCACTTTCTCCCACTTGTTAAGTAATTTAATATTTTATAATTGAAATATAAGTTCCATGAAGTCCAGACGACATCAGGATATATTTACATACTATTTTAACCATTACTTTACTCCATTCTGTGATACTATTAAAAAATTATAGTAAAATTGTATCTCAGTAGCAATTTATGATTGTTATTATTAATATCTCATTGTCACATCATAGTTGCATGAATTTAAAATTGTTTTCAAAAAAATAAATAAGATTCAATTCAAAAATTTCTCAATTTTTTTAAAACAGTTTAAATAAATATTTCTGAATATAATTTAAAATACCTTTCAGATTTTTTAAGAAAATCATTTTTTATCACAAAGATTTATTTTTGAAAATCTTTTCAAATTTTCCATAAAAACCTGCCTAAAATAAAAATGAATTATAAAAGTTTGACGTAAAGTTAAAAAAACAATTAATCCACCTTTAATTTATACATACAAGTTATTGAATTAATTGTTAAATTATTAAAAAAGTTTTAATTCATTTCATTCGATATAAAAAATTAAACTAACTACAAACTCCTGTTGAATATTAATTTATTAAACAAATTTACAAACTAATTATGTAACTATGCATATTGTTTTTCAGAACTGTTATTATTTTTCATTATTTATTATTATTTTTGAAAGATGCTCATTTGAACCTGTTTTCAGATTGGTTTTTGATATTATCAACTAGTTAGTGAAAAAAATAAAACTTTATGTTCTGATGCAGAAATACAGCTTTACTTTAATTAATTTACGGTATATTTTTCTAAATTAGAATAAATCAACAAAAGTATGAATAATGATCGTTTTTTAAAAGTCACTTAATATGAACGCAATAAGCTCAACGCAACTACTTTTAAAGAACAATAAAGTTTCCTTATATTTGCTGAGCTGTGCGAATTTTAGAATAATTGACCACTTAATTTAAATTTTAATTCAGCTTTTTTTTATTTATTTTTAATTTAACTTTCATCTGATCTGCACATATATATAGAAATAGAAAAAATTTTGACATCCAATTACGAAATTGATGTTAAACAAAATTGCTGCAAATCGTTATTGAAAAATCACTTTCTCGAATAGCAATTTGGATTATTATTTACACCAGGGAACGTTGAAAAACTGTAATTCCGTTCACCTGTTGACAAAGCTATTAAACAAACTGTGCCAATATTTTGTTTGCCACAAATGTTACAAATAAAAATAAATGTAATTTTGGTTTGCAGGATTGTGTAAAAAAATAAAAAAAAATTAATCACGTGGAAAATTCGACGAAAAATAATATCCAAAAAGATCCAATTGTTTGAAGTAATAAAGCAAAAGAAAAATTACAATTCTGAAAGGTCTCTAAAAATTTAAATTCTGACACCGTTTTCGCATTTTTCTAAGCTGTTAAACAGCAACGCAACGTAGTTAAACGAACATATCAAAACCTTTAGTCAAAATAAATTGTACGGACCACATAATAAAGTGGACGTATAAGATATCGATTTATTTTCTCAACAAAATAGACTGAAAAATATTACACAAAAACCTCATTCTTAATATAAATTTAAATTACAATTTTTTTACTGATTCATAAAAAGAAGAAATTTCAATTTTTTTCTAGCTCAAATTCTTCCTAAGAACAAAGCTACCTTTGTCTTTCTCTCTCTCTCTCTCTCTCTCTCTCTCTCTCTTTCTCTCTCTCTTTTGTTTCGAATTCTCTATCTTTTCTGCTTAAGAAATTCAACGGCAGGACATCTTTTCAATCTGCAAGAACTTTCGTTTTTCCAATGACAGCAAACTTCGCACGTTATCCGGATGAGCCGGAGGAAGATGTTGCGTTTCGACAACTTGACGAGACACAAATTTAAATGTAAAGTCGCGGATTCTGCATTCACGCCATGATTGATAAAGATCAAAAAGTTTTCAACGTTTGCACACAAATAATTCAATAAAACGAGTGATAAATGAAATTCAACTCGCTGCATACATATATTATAATTCATAAAGAGTTAATATGAAATTTTTCAAACAGCTTTGTATTTCGAAAATTAATACATACAACCAAAAAATGTAATCAATAAACTTTTAAATATTTCGCTTTTGGCCCGTATTGGTTTCAAATGAACGAAAAAAATAAACTGAGATTTAAGATTTGTTTTATTTACACAATATGTGCAAATAAAATAACTTGTAAATAAAATAAATTGATTTTAAATTTCAGTTTATTTAAAATCAATACGGTCAAAAAAGAAATATTTAAGTAATAAAGAGAAATTGATGTTAACTAAAATTATAATGCAATCAATATTTTTCAATAAATAACTCTAAAAAGTAACTGAATAAAGGAAAGGCATGCAAATAAATATGTATAAATTTCTTTTAATAAATCCTGTAGTATGAAAAATGAATTATTTGTTGTCGTTGCCAATCAGAATCAGTTTTTTTTCTTTTTGAATGAAATTTAATTTATAACAAAACCAAAAATAAAGCAAAAGGCAAGTCTCGACTTAACTGATCAACTTTCAAGATTTATAATTATAACGACACATACAATGAGAAAGAAAGAAAAAAAAATACAAAATTAGACCGTGATGAATGGCAAGTGCAACGAAGTGTAAATGTGAAACCACTCAAAAATAACTTTCAAAGTTGAATTTGAGACAAATGAAAAGTCAATGAAGCGTTACTGCAGAGAATGAACGTAAAGAATCAATCGAGTACAAATGCAGGTCTAGATAACAGCCTGAAAACAATTCTTTTGCAACAGATTATCAATTAAACATCGGAATCTGACATTTGCCATTACTGAAAATTTTATAAAAACCAAAAAAAAAAAAAAATGGTTAAACTTATCTGACTGAAAAAAGGGAGAAAAAAAGTTAGATAAAATTTCATGCATATAAAACTGGAGCAATAAATTTGTCAAGAACAAATTAAGCCATTTTGTTATAACAGTGCGAGCAAAACGGTTTTCCGGATTGTGCAAAGTTGAATTACGAATGAAAGATCAATCTTGAGAAAAAGGGACGGGCATTAGGACAAATGGGGATTGAAGCAAGTGTGACGTGTCCAGAATCTCTTCGATCTTTTGCAATTTTCAAATCTCAGAACAAATCAAAATTCAATCAGATATAAATATAACGACGATAGATTTAAGGCATTCTTTCCAACTTTTTGTTTAAACAAAAAAATATTAATACAAGTTCGAGAAACTTTCAAATAAACTAACAATTATTAATGACGTAAAATTTAATGGAAAAAAAAGTTGTCGAAAATGGAAAGCATTAAGTTTTAAATAAAAAAAATAACTTCTGATAAAAGTTTTAACATTTGTATACATTTTATTTGCAGCTTTTAGTTTAACAAAAAAAAGTACACAAGCTCACACCTAACATATAATATAAGTAAAATTGCTCAGTGTATAAAGCGTCATATGAAAAAGCGCCGGCTGATATTTCTCGGGCAACGAGCGTCACGCTTCATCGAAGATCAGGAAACGTCGAAACGAAAGAATGTAGTGTACAGTCCGAGCAAGGGGCGAGAAAAATATGATCTGCCGCACGTAAAATCGTATTTCTGTGGAATTGGATATTAGTTGAGTTGCACACTCACGGGAAAAACTTTTCAATGCCCGGAGGCCACGCTTTATAAAGCGCCGTCTTTTCGTCTGTGTTTAGTCGATATACGCGCGCAATTGTGCACATTTTTTTGCCAAGAGAAATGCGCCAGTCTTTTTACTTTCGTTTTTATGAATGGAAATCTTATATTTTTTTATTTATCGACAAAAGAATTACATAGTTTTTTTAAATCATACTTATCAAAATTTGTAACACAAAAATAGCACGGTATAATTTAAACAAATTGTATTTCAAACTTATAAATGACTAATCTAAATTCAGTGAAAAAGAAAATTTGATTTTTCAAAATGCCCGAATTACTAATAAAATCCTTATGAACATGTTCAGAAGTTGTTACGAAGGTTACTCTTAAATGTGTCCGAAGTTATTACGAAAGCTCTTAAATATTTTCCCAGAGATTGCTAACTTTATAAACGTGTTCAAAATAATTATTAACTTTCTAAAACATTTCAGTAATTATCCGAAAAAGTTAACAAGCACTCAAAATTATGCGTACAGTTTCTTAAAATGTTGTTATTTTTGTATATAAATAAACTCACAGTAACTAATTTATAGAATGATCAATTTTATAAAACAGTAAAACGTAAAATTGTAATGAATAAATTATTGGTTTTTCTTTCAATAAAATGAAACCATTAAAATTAATGAAAATGGATTTGCTGTGTTTTGACCAACTTTTATCAATCAAAATAATTCTAACTATAGAATAACAAAAAAAAACAGGATTCTGTAAGGTGAAAATAAATCATTTCTGGAAACAGACAGAAATTTCAATTAATCTGCCATGTAAAACGACGCGCTTGTCGAATAAAAGAATAATTATTTTTTATTGAAAAACGAGAGGGCCACCAGATGATATCAGGAAACGAAAAGAAGAATTGAAGAGGCCATTCGAGGATTAGCATGTTATTTACACCTCATTTTATCAAGTGAGTCCGAAACGAGTCCAAAAACATTTGACTTAACATTTAAATCTTGCTTTAAATAATGCGAAGAAAAGCTCAGATTTTTTTATAAAGCACCTAGACATAGTGACAAGCTTTGATGAAACAAGAGAAAATGGAATAAGGACACCTGAAATCCTGGCAAGTTTTAGCTTTTAGATAAAGGATCATTTTTATATCACTTAAATTAATTACGTAGAGAAATAAAATTGTGTTCATTTTTTATGTCTGACTAAATATTGATCTAAAGTTGTGTTTCATTTGGCAAAGGTAAGTAATTTTTTGTGCAAATGTTTTTTTAGTTGAATAGCAATAAATGAGAAAATACATTTTTAGTGGGATGTAATATTATATATATTTTTTTATACATATTCAAAGGGATTGCAAATAAAATTGCAATCAATTACAGTGATAATACACATTTCATTTCAATGAAACAACGGTGGACGTTTCAAAATAACAAAACTCGATTATACGGTTACAAATTACATAAATGTATATATAATATAGAAAAAAAATGTTTTTCGTCTTTTTTATCAACATTTAATTAAAAAATGTTATTTCAGACGAGCAAATTGATGATTTTATTCAAACGTTTCATTTTTGTTACACTCAAACACTTTATGTTTGTAAAAATAAATATTTCTCGAAAAATTTTCATTATCGGCTTCTACTATATAACAGTAATGGCTCATTTTTAATTAAATAACATGTAAACTTTGATAGGAAATAAAGTTTTCCCAGGACAAATTATGTTTATACACATCCAATTTTAATTGTAATATTATCAATTAAAAATCACAGTTCAACTCGTAATTGAGAGTCAAGTTGGATTAGCTTGATAACTAGCTAAACTTTGATGAAATTTAAATTCAAATCTAGCTATCAGTTTTCGATTTACAGTTGAATACATCGATCATTATTTAGAAACAATATGACTTATTATTATTTGTACATTAATAAACAATTTGTATACAATTTACTACTTAATTTATGTTAATTAAACGAAATCAAAATTTTGATGCTCTTTTTAATAAATTTTAGATGCAATTTCAAAAATATTATGCTTAATTATTATTATTATAATTTTTTTCAGATTGATTTGTCAATTGAGCCTGACGAGGTCCTAAACAACGTGATTCATCATCTCTCGGCTTTCTGTAAAAGGTCATTAATATCAGACTTCAGACAAGGCAACAAGCTTCAGCACTAAGTATGACAAAAAATTGCATGCCACCGACAATTCTGAATATTATATGTACACTATAGCTCTCAAATTAATGCGGAAATTTTGTTCCCGACATAATTAAAAGAAAATAACGAAAATTGATGCTAAAAACTTAAATATTAATGTCCAGTCAAAGTTTTCATTTTTTTTTTTTTTTATTACAAAAACTTTTTACTTAATCTTCTAAACTTTGTACATTTCAAATCTTCTTGTAAAAAGCACTAGAAAAAAATATTAAAACAAATTGCTTGCTTAAATTTGCTCAACAAAATTGTTCCTGAACATTTTGAGAACTGACTTCAAATAAACAGTAGTCTTCAAAGACCAAATGCTATTTGTTCATTCATGCTGAAATAATAACTTTATTGGACCAAAAAAAGGGGGAAGAAGAAAACGACGGGTCAGTTACATCTGTCTTGTATTTGAAGGATTTGAATTTTTTGTTCCAACGGACAGCACTTTTCTCTCAAAATAAGTGTTTTATGCGCTTGTGAAATACGCTGGCGTGAAATACTCGCGTTTCTGGCAAAGCGCGTCAACGGCCACACGTACGATAAATTTCTCACGATTCACGACGCGAGTCATAAAGATTAGATACGAGCGGTTAAATCTGAATCGGACTACAGTAGGAGAGAGCACTTTTGCCCAGTTTCAAAAGACAACGATTTCAAGTCAACTTACGAGAAAAGCCGCTCTTTTAATTTCTTTCTTTCTTTGTAGCCTCTATAAGTGTCGTAGACTTTTTATAACTTAGATTTATAAAAAAAATGGTTATAATTAATATACACATTTTATTAAGAAAAAAATTAAGACAGCATATCTTTTAATCAACAAGTTTATTCTGTCCCTTTTTTTCTTGTAAATATGAAAAAAAATATTGCGATATATTCGTCGAGAAAGTTGACTGAAAATAACATCAACTAGACTAAAGATAATCTAGCAACTTGGAGGAACAGTTTTACGAGCAATTACTTGGGAGGGGTCTCGACGAGCAGACATCCGTCAATCAAATGGCAACCACCGTCACTGATGCTTGCTAAAATGAAACACAAGTATCAACAGCATTTTATATATACCTGCGAATCAATAATGAAAGTGAAAAAATAAAAAAGTTAGTTGCACTATTTTTTGCGACAATGTTGAATTACACTTTTTAGTATTATTAATAAATTTTACTTTTTAAGTATACTGTATACTTTTTCATAAAATTTGTTAAGATAAAAATGACTTTTTTCAAAAATGTTTCGAAAACCAATTTTCAGTTTTGTTAAAGAGAAAAATAAATAATAAATTAAAATTTCCTTTTTAAATATCTGTACAATTTTCCAAAAACTTGTTAAAAACAATTTTGCTTTAAAAAAACTTATTCTAGTGATAAACTTTTCTCTCGTAAAAAAAGCACAGTACACATTTCACATCTTGAAAGAAGTCGAGTTTATTTCATAACACGAGGCAATGAAGTGTGAAAATCAAAAAGAAGAGATGATGAATGCAATCATGGGGCTACAAATTTTATTTTATCCATGTTTTCAAAAAAAAGGAAGGTAACAAGGTTGAAATAAAATTCGAACAACGGCATTCAATTACAAGGGAAAAACAAAAAAGCATATCTGCACCTTTTTGGGAGCAACAAATAAAAAAAAAGAAATCTGCCGACGTCAATAGTTAATGCCTACGCGATATTCTTTTTTGAAATTCATTCAAATATCGACATCAAAGAACCGAGCCGAATCCCGATCAGATGGATATCCACGTCTGGCATAAAGCACTGTAAATCCCTCATCCCTTCGAAACACACATTCCCATGTATGTACAGAGATACAGAGTACAAATCTCAAAGGATTTATCCCTTTTCTGATGCACGTGTGTACAACACTCATATGTATGGCATATATAATATTCTGTAACGTGCAAGGAGTTATGAATAAATTAGTGTTGTACACGAAAATAACAAATTGCAAAGCAAAATATTTAAAGAATTTGCAAAGACATTTCTTTGTCAAAGCTTTTTTTATAAAATTTTGAGTGAAATTATAACTTTTATTTATTTTAAACTTCACGATAGAGTTATTTTGCAATTAATCACACAATATCTGGCTCTTGTTTTCCATAAAAAGGTTGCTCTCTTTTTTTTCTTATTTTCATGTTAATCAATTCATTCGCTTTTTTTGCGTTTTATATTCGCGCGGTGCATTATGCTTCGTGACAAAAAAAGTGGCCCAAATAAAGGCAGATCGCATTACGATTAATCAAGCGCAACGGAAAAGTGTAATGCAATTATATTTGATTTCTTTTGTGTATTCGTACAAAAAGAAAACAACAACATTTAAATTAGTCCAGCAGCCAAGAAAAGTCGGATAATGTATTAACTTTCTCGAGCATGAAAATATCGTTCGTTTAATTAATGACCTGGCCACGGAAGTTTTCTTCATTCAGGGGCGGAAAAACACGCCATCCATCACAATCAGACGTGGCTGGTTATAGCTGATGTTTCGATGCAGGCCGAACACACAAAAGTAAAAATTTTGCAGCTATAAATTTAGCAGTCAAGTCCAATCGGTTTAATTCTGAAATATCAAAAAACAAAATTTAAACTTAATTTTTTGCCATTAATATGGTTTGATACAAATAAAAAAGATCAATATTTAACATTGAATGAGACTAAATCAATTTGGAATGTCTTGAAGGAAATTCGATTAAGTCAAAATATCTGTTTTAAATGATAATTCTGTTATAACTCTCGAAAGATATTTTAAAATCGTATCTAATTAAGAAGTTTTTCAGATGATTAAATTTGGTTATTTGACTGGATATCGATTTGTTCGAATAAAATGACTTGTATTCTTTTAAGTGGAAAATTAAACACTGTCGAGTGACAAATGTGCCATTTTTTTTCTTCTTTTTTTTGTACCTTTTATTTCAAGCTCAAGCAGTTAAAAGTTGAAACTAAATCTCATAATTTCGACACGCAAACTTCTGTTCAGTCATTACTTTCATCTGCGAAATTACGATCGTAACAAATTAAACTCACTTGAATTTATCCTTTTTTAATACTTTAATCATGAAAGTGCCAAATGTTATTTTAATTAGCAAATTGTTATTAAACTTTTAAAGCAATACTATTAAACAAATCGAGATATTTTTTTAATAATATAAAATAAAAATGTTTAAATAAAATTGTTCAGGTCAAATGGCGTTGAATGTAACCAAATTTCAAAGACCATGAAAACACCGTCTTAAGATGTAATGCAGTGTACATCACAATCCACTTAGACAAATTAATTAATTGATGTGGGAAACTCCTTGTTTCTCAGTTCAACTGTTTGATTTAAAAATAATGAATTGGCATTTCGTATTCGACTTTAAATTCCCATTATAAGCTGTAATAAAGCTGAAACATTTTATTTGAAAAATTATTAGTAACCACAAATTCGCTGATATAAGAAATCAATAAATCCAATATTTAGTTTCTAGTTTAACTTTAAATGAATATTTTAAATACTCGAACAAAATAGCCAATCTAAAGTTTGAAATATAACGTGAACATAAAAATATTCTAATTTCCTACTTAAAGTTAAACTGCAGTTTCAAATAATTTGCGTCATTAGCATAAATTATTTCGCCACAAATAAATCAATTAGAAATATGATTATTTATTTCGTTCAGAAAAAGTATTTTTCCTTAAATATTTTGTATTAGTTTGTTTAGTACAAGTAGAAAATAATTCCTTTATTGCTTTCCATAAATATGGTGAATAACTTTTTAATTCTAACTGCGAAATATATAAATTATAAATAAAATGATAAAGGTTGACTTTTTTGTTTGTTTGTTTTTTTTTTGAATAACGGATATAATAATAATGCATAAAAATATACGATAATATTAAATTTATTTCATTTATAAAAGAGTATAACACTAAATGTATTATAGGTAACATCAAAACCATGAAGAAAATTTGTAGTTTTAAAAGACATT
This sequence comes from Idris sp. 1 HC-2018, assembly GCA_022817325.1. NCBI lineage: Eukaryota > Metazoa > Arthropoda > Insecta > Hymenoptera > Scelionidae > Idris > Idris sp. 1 HC-2018. Next base: position 16 of record JABFPM010001453.1, on the reverse strand, counting down.
AAACTCCTACACTTCT
>JABFPM010001452.1:0-20292 GCA_022817325.1 Idris sp. 1 HC-2018 | reverse complement strand
CATTCAAGTTTTAAATTAAAGCAGGGCATAATTAATTCATAAAAACTTTCAATTCGAGTATAAATAATTGTTGCGATGCATTTCGACAAAATAAACAACTTCAGAAACAAAATTCGCCAAGGCTAAATATCCAAAATATCTGCATATATTAAATCAACTGCTCAAAAAAACAATAAAATATATACATTTTTTTGATTTAACTCAAAGAGATAACTTGTCCAAATAATAAAATTTTTCGTTATAATGAGATAACGTGCAATATGTTATCTCATTATTAAAATACGTAACCGAAAAAACAAACCAAAATCTCGTTCTTTCATTTTCACATATTCGATTTTCGTTCATTAATTTCAAGCATCCTTTTGTTTATTAATTGATGATTCATTTGTTGAATCAGCTTGTTTGGAAAATTCTTTTACACATACAATATTTGTTACGTGATTTAAATTAATGAACAGTTTCTTCAATACTTGTAAAAAAAGAAATTTAACAAAAATCATTGTAAATTTTTTTTTTACTATTTCGTATATTAATTATGTGCTTGATATTTGCAGCTAACGCATTAGTATACATACAAATGCTTAACACATTCACACTTACCCAAAATATGAAAGACCCAGAAGGAAAGCACCTCACATGGACTAGTCGTGATTAGGTGTTTTGTGCGACATTTACTTTTCAAGATTATTTTGCTGGCAGAACCCGAGTGGATGCATATATTAAGTGAGTGTTGATATATTTGAGTGCAAAAAAAGTAAAGTGAAATTCTACGTCTTCCTGGAAATTATTATTAAATAAAAAAAAGAAAAGAACGAGCATTGATATTTTTGTGAAAGGAGTCTCAGTTGCGTCTCAGCACGGACAATTCTCGGCAGACTGACGCCAAGTTTACCCTCCATGAGAGGAGGCACATGTCCACTGCTGCAGCTGAAAATGCAGGGTAAGATTTTCACTGTCATTTTGTTGTTCTTTTACATGTTACGGTGGCTCCCTCTCTCATATATTTTGCGCTGTCTACCGTTGTAATTTGAGTTAATCGTTAACTGTGATCTGTGGACAGTAATAAATCCATTATAATTGCAGGGCCGAGGTGCTATTAAAATTTTCATATAATAAATTGTTGTTATGCAAAAGGGAAGGAATGAATCATTTAAATGACGTGCTTATTAAAAATAACAGCTTATAGACTATCAAATATTGCAATCTGATTATTTTGTTCGACAATAAATTATTTAGCAACACAACAAATTATACTAAGTCTCGTCCTCAAGATCAATCGTAGTAGCGTCAGCTGCACAGTCTAAGTAACACATTTTTAAAGCAAATTTTTAAGTTTTTTTTTTCTTTTTTATTTTGGCAAAAAATTTTAAAAAACTTTTCAAGTTTACCGCTTTTTTCCGCAAATTGTAGCGTCTCCCGCGCAATTCCCCTTTACGTTTTCTTGTGCAGACGCGGTCACATCGCGCGTTGTTTCGTAAACTGTTTTTTTCGGTAAAAAAGTGATTATTAATATGAAAACAAGCAAACGTCTCAAACGCAGTTTCGCGTGCAGAATTTGATTCATTAAAAAGCACGCTCGAAAATCTACAAGTTAACCTCAAAAACTTTGTCGGAAGGAATTCGCATCGCAGTAGCTCTCATTATTCGAGTACTAGATCATCCCTCAGTAGATCCATATACATAGTCAACTCGAATTCGGATACATCAGAATCGCCTCCAAATCGCAGCCAAAAAGTTCATCAAAGATCTGGAAGCAGTCACGCTAGAAAGAGACGGCGCCTTCAAAGTGCAAGAGATGACAATCATAAATTCAAAAAACAACGCGTTAAGCGGTCTCCGAGAGAGACGCCAGAACGCAGTATGTCCGATGAACGTTCCCCCAGAGGGTCGTCTTCGGATTTATCTACAAAAGAATATTCGCCATTAAAAAATGACAAAGGTGATAATCAGCAAAAGGCCGCAAAAAGAAGACCAAATTCTTCCAGAAATCTCAAATACGTTAGGTGAGTCAAAAAGTGATAATCGGGAAAGCCCTCCCTTTCACTCAAAATTAACCAAAGATTGGTCAGACATACTGCAAAATGGGCTGAAAGAAGAAAAGGACAAAATTATGAAGGAATATCCTAAATCAAAAGATTTTCCGTCATTAACACCACCCGAAACAAATTGAGAGTTATAGGCGACAATGAAACCGATTGCGAAAAAACGAGATGAGTACCAGAAGAAAAACCAGAGACAACTAGCAGCGAGCATAACAGCAAAGGGGTTGGCATTAACAAAATTAATTAAACCTCTTAATACCTCAATAAATTTGACTAAGGCTATCAAATATGCCAGAGACGGAGCTCGTTTAACTGCGGATCTTTTCTACGAAATTTTCTTGACGAGGATAATATTAATCAAAAACGGCTTAAAAGATACTGCTAAAGATTTGGTGGAGAAAACAGTGCTAGATAATATATTGTGCGGTACCGACTTTGGTGAGAAATCAAAGGCAATATTAGCAGCAGACAAAGCAGCACAAGAACGAGCCAAGCCTGAATACAAAACTCCACCGAAACCAACCTATAGCAGCTCAACGAGATACAAATACTATTCGGCACCAAGATATCAAGCCTCATCGTCAAGAAATGTAAACGACAACGCCCCTGTCAGACGTCGTACGAAGCCTCGTCACCAGACAGGGGCATCCCAACCTTGGATGAAGAAAAGACAAAGCCTTCAACGCAAATACCGCTAACGGTAAGTACTGCAGGTAAACTTGAATATTTTGATAAGAACTGGCTCAATATTACAAGCGATCAGGTTATTTTACAAGCAGTAAGGGGTCACAAAATTATTTTTGAGCAACCACCTGAAGGTAACGGGTCATCGACAGAACCGAACTTATCGCATAACAAGCAAGTGGTCTGTCGAACCGAAATTTCTAAATTAATTGCTAAGGGAGCTATTTCTAAAGTAAAAGCTTGTGACGACCAGTTTTTGTCTAGATATTTTTTGATTGATAAACCAAATGGCGACAAAAGATTTATATTAAATGTAAAGCGTTTAAATTTATATATTAACCCTCCTCACTTCAAGAAGAAAGATTGGAAAACCGTAATCCATATGCTATACAGCGATTGTTATTTAACAGCAATAGATTTAAAAGATGCCTATCTATTGATTCCAATTCACACTTAATATAGAAAATACATACGTTTTCAATTTCAGAGGTCCTTATATGAATTTAATGCACTACCATCTGGTCTCAATTCAGTTCCGTTTATTTGTACTAAAATTATGAAACCTGTAAATGCGTTGTTAAGATCAAAAGAAATAGTATTAGTTAATTATTTAGACGAATATCTTATTTTAGCGGACTCAAAAGACGAATGCGAATCAAACGCTCAAGAAACAAAAAGCCTTCTCGTATCTCTAGGCTTTATCATAAATGAGGAAAAATCTCATATGTCTGCCTCTAAATTGATTACATTTCTAGGTTTCCAGATCGACTTAACTAAATTCGAAATAAGTCTTCCACTCAGTTTGTTGGAGTTCTGATTTCCGTCCGCCCAGCAGTGAATATGCATACACAAAATGAACTTCGAGAGATTTCAATTTCTAGCTTTGCAGAAAAATAACAATAGCTTCGAAGCTTTTATGGACTCAAAAAATGAAATCTGTGAAGACCTCCGGTGGTGGATAAAGAACGTTTAGCTCACTAAAAACCCAATTAGATGTCAGAATTATGATTTGGTTATTTTTACTTCTTTAACAGGTTGGGGTGCTGCTTGCAGGTATGGTCAAACGCATGACTCGTAGAGCGAAGATTAAAAGCAGGAGCATATTAATTATTTAGAATTGCGGGCAGTGTTTTATGCTAATGATCACAAATCCTGTGAAATTCTTTCAAGGGTCGACAACACGACAGCGTTGAGCTACGTGAACAAAATGGGAGGCATCCAAAAGCCAAAACTAGCTAAATTAGCTAGAGAAATTTAGACCTGGTGCGAACGGCAAGATATCTGGTTATTCGCTTCGTACATTCAATCAATCTGTCGTTAATGTCTCGAGGCCGATAGTGAATCAAGAGTCATATCTTACGAAACAGAATAGTCCTTATCCATCCTTGCGTTTAACCAAATCGAAACAGCATTTGGGCAATTTGACATTGATCTTTTTGCGACCAAACTAAATGTGCCAACATTTTGTGTCTTGGTTTCCAGATCCAGATGCAGAATCAGTGGATGCATTCACAATCTCATGGAAAAACCTTAACTTTTGTGCGTTCCCCTCTTTCTCAATAATTTTAAGAGTTCTCCGGAAAATTATTACAGACAAAGCCGGAGGAATCGCACAATTTATTGGAACACTCAACCGTGTTTTCCTATATTTAACAAATTATTAAAATCTAACATGATTACATTAAAACCAAATGCTAAATTATTAACATCGCCTTTTAGGAACCAACACCCGCTGTGGAGGTCACTTACCCTGGTGGCAGGAGTCTTGTCTGCGAAGCGTTCAAGAGGACAGGAATCTCAGACACATTGGCGGACATAATGTTGGCTTCATTAGCACCCTCCGCGCTCAAACAATATGAAAAGCCTTTGAAACTCTGGTGGGAATTTTGCACTCAGAAGAACACATCCCCGTTCAGCCCGACAATCCCGACAGTATTAAAGTTTACAAATGAAAGATATAAAATCGTACAGTACGCTTAATAGTTATAGATCAGCAATTGTATTGATTACAGACGAAGAAATAGATGAAAATCCCAAAGTAAAAATATTTTGTAAGGGAGTGTCAAATTTAAAACCCAAAATTCCAAGGCACGACTTTACGTGGAATCCCGAAATAGTTTTGAATTACCTTTCTTCTTTGGGTCCGAACGAAACGATTCCCCTTAAAGAGCTTACTTTTAAATTGATCACTTTGTTAGCTTTGACTACAACTCAAAGAATGTAAGCTCTTATGGCAATAAAATTAGAAAATATCTCTTATACAAAGAAAGAAATTATTATTAAAATCCCTGTTAAGATGAAAACATCTGGAGTAAATAAGTTTCAACTCTTATTGCAATTACTTTTTTTCAAAGACCAACTAGACTTATGCGTGGCTTCTTTGCTAACAGCGTATGTGAAACATACCTCAAAACGCAGAGCAAAGTTAAACTCCTTACTAATTGCCACTACCAAACCATATAAGACATGTTCAACTCAAATCATAAGCTATTGGATTAAAGTAACTTTGCAAAAAAGTGGTATTAACACTGACATATTTTCGACTCATAGTCACGTCATCAGCGTTGTTAAACGGAGCTTGAATAGATGTTATTAGAAAAACAGCAGATTGGTCAGAATCATTGAGAGTATTTGCGAACTTCTGTAACAGGCCGATTGTAAATAATTCAAATTTTGCTCAAACTATAATAAAAAATAAGTAAAATAAAAAGTTAATAATTTAACTAAATTTTTCTTTTGTCGATCAGTAAGATAATAGATTTTAAGTTCATAATGTACCTCTCTGATCACACCATTGTGATACTTCGTTGTGATAATAAATAATAATAAAAAAAAGTGTTTTTTTGTCATAAACACTCACAGCTTTAAACAACTACGATTGATCTTGAGGACGAGACTTTTTAGTGTAATTAAATTATTAAACGAACTTACCTAAGTGAAGTTTGATTGTAATGATACATGAAGTCTCGTCCAAAAAGATCAATCCCTCCCACCACACCGCTAAATAAAGTAAAAATTGATCTTTTTTGTTGCTTCGGGGTGTTTACTCAAAATGCTTTAAAAGTAATGGGGAATTGCGCGAGAGACGCTGCAATTAGCGGAAAAAGAGCGGTAAACTTGAAAAGTTTTTTAAATATTTTGCAAAAAAAAATTAAAAATTTGCTTTAAGTTCGTTTAATCGTTTAATTTTCATGTGATGGAAAGTTTAAGAAAAAAAGTTGAATAGTTATGTTTTTTATGTATTTATTTATTTTACCAAGCCGTTCTGCTTTTGTAGTATAAAATGGATAAACCCTTTCCTCAGGCTTTCTAAAATAGAAAACACGCAAACAGTTAAAAAAAGAAACTTACTTTAGTTGACAGTTTTCAGCTATTAGTTTGATCAAGTTTTAATTGTTTAAAAATGTAAAACTTTCCATCAAAATAGCATAAAAATTCTGTTGATTTAGTTTGGGTTAACATATCATAATTGTTTATTCATTGGCTTAATTTTATGGTCATCAGCTCTTGTAACCAAGTTTTTTTTTAATTTATATATAAATTTGCATAATAATAGTATTTTAGTATAAACGTATAATTGCATACGATTTTGGAATTGATTAATTCATTCATTGATCTTTATTTAATATCCTCGGTTATGACTCACGCTTCGTTGTTTATGTAATAGTAGAAAATGTCTAAAAATTGTACAGTGCGATAAAGTTACAACAACTTTTTGGCCTTTGCAACAAGTCAGCCAAAAATTGTCGTTTCTCCTTTTTTTAGTTTCAAGTTAAAATAATAATTTAATGGCGCGCGCATTCTTTGTCCATCATTTTCAAGGTCAAACTTGCTAACGTGTTGAAACCTGTCAAATTGTGTTTTTTCACGTCTTATAAATAGAAGAGAAAATCATTTACTTGATGATAAAAAAAGAGACGAAAAAAAGTTGTGCAACAAACTTTTTGCACGTTTTAAAGTGAATATTGTCACATTCAATGAACAGTGCGTGTCACGCTATTTAAAATGACATAATACAATAATTCACTTAATGAGGGGGACACATGCATCCATACATGATAAAGATTCGTCTTCTTTGTTGCTGTGCTACCTAACAATCATTTTGCAACAGATGATTACCATTTGTAGCAGCATTTTCTTTGTACTTTTTTTGTTTCGATTATCCTCATTGATGGATATTATTTTTTATGTTTAAATAAATAACATCAACTATTAAAAATATATATATATATTTGAATTTGCAGCTAGACAATTTAATGTGCATTAGAATGGAAATGTTGAGTTCAATCTATTTTTATTGCGAACATATACTTGATTTAAATTAGTCATGCTTAAAGTTTTTTGTATCATCGCAGACAAATTTATTTATAATATGAAAAGTACACAAAAGTACTCATAAAACTTGTTTCAAAACCAAGTTAAATATTTAAATACTTTCTTATTACAATAAAGATATTGTACGGAATAATTTTTAATACATTAATCCACTATACAAGTACACAAATTTTGTAATAAAACATTTGCTTTTTTATGACTTTATTTTCATAAAATAATAAAATGAAAGATGCATTTTAAAAACCGCTATTAATTATTCAAACAATAAAAAACGCAAAACAAAATACACACATTTACATAAAATTTATTTTACACGCACATAAAGGCCGTATTAATTTTACATTTACGATGAAAAAAATACAACATTTGCTGATGAAACTTTCACACCACTTGATTTTGTTTCACAGATTTTAATCTGTTATCATCTTGTGCTTGATTCTTTGTTGAAAAATGTTCATCAAAAGTGAAATAATAATTTATCTCCAAACAATTTTGTCTTGAGAACAAAAATGGAATAAAAAATTGAATTATTATCTTTTCTGTAAGCAAAAAGCAGTTCCAAATATGGTGTAATTTGAATGTTGTTTTGTGCATTTTTCTTTCATTGCATGTTGAAGTGTGGCCATGTTGGACGAAAGAATGAAAAGTTACGCTACATATCGTCTATGCGCAGTAACAGCAGCCAACATTCGTGATGAAGCAGAGTCGGCGCCTAATAGGTTCAAGGGCGCAAGAGTCGTTCACATTGCAGCGGAGAAACGTCCAGCTACTCGACAACGCATATATAGATAACTTTCCAGCAATGCTCTTTGGCTGTGTGTTGCACAAATTATAAAAGCGAATTATCTTTGCATCAAAAAATGCAATCGTTTCACATAATAAGCACAATGCAATTCAATGATACGCGCGTGGTTGCGAAAACCCACAGCGTTCGCAGCTGTTACGTGAACCAATTTTGTTATTTATTCAGAATTTCCTGTGGACCACGAAAAAAACAATTGAATTCAAAATCTTCATACAGAATGACTTGTCAAAATCAGTTATACACTTTTGTTCTTTTGTCTCTCTCTTCAGTGCCACTGACAAACAACTTTTCGGAGCAATTAATTTCATAATTGATTGATTTGCACTGAAATGTTCAACTGAACACATTTTTGTGTATGTGGTGATAAACTGCATGCAAACGGCGTACTCATCTAATTTTAACGAGGACGTCTCAGTTTATCATCACTTTTTTTGCCTGCTCAGTAATTTTATTAGCGATACTGATAGTGTTATTAAAACTAATGAAATACTTTTGTGCCGGGGTAACAATTTTCTTTTCATCAAACATTGCAGCAGAAAAAAATAACTAATTTTTTATAATTTAACTTGAAAAATAGGGGGTTTGAAATAGTAATTAATTTGATCATTCTGTCGGACAGCAAATGAAGACACTTTGTCTGGTAAAGCAATTTAATTAAGCGTAAATGTTTATTGTATAAAAAAAGAAAGAGATAACACATATATTTTGTATTATTTCTTGTTCAGATTGAATGTTAATGAAAAATTACTAAGAAATATGATGATGCTCATTTGATTGCGTATAATTAAGTTAACGCGTGCACGAGAGAGCGCTACTACCTTTTTTAGTAAAAGATGCATCAAATAATCATTTGAAATAGACAAGAGTTGACTGTGCTCGGAAAGTTTACATAATTTAGTTAATTATCGTTAATTTTATTACATAATAATTGGTACTCAACACATGTGTGCTTGCGACACTTCCAGTTAGAGTGAAAAAAATATGTAAAATTGCATAACCAATTATTGGAAATAAAAATGCATAGTTATTAGTAATGTGATTTCACAGAAGTAATTTAGTTTGTATACAAATTGAAAGTTGATTACTTTAGTATTAAGTTTTTCTTTTTTTTCAATCAATAAATCAATTAAAGTATCACTTCAATGATTTTTTTGTTCATTTTAATAATTTAAATTAATTTTTGTTGTAAAATAACTTTTTTATTTCTTTTATATACGGCAAAATATTTTTCAATTTTCAATCAAAAATTTTTTTTATCAAATGAAGAGTTTTAAATATTACTTTGAATTTGTTATCGAAAAAAGCTCAGTGAAACTTTTTATTAATAAATGAAAAACGATATTAAAGTTTAAACGAAACAAATTTTGATGCATTTTTTCTTTTAGATGAACTAAAATCATAAAAATACAAATATTAAACTATACAAAAATGTTAAATTTGGTTGCAAATGAAAATATGCTCTTTTGAATTAAAAAGAGCTTTTAGATTTGCTTTCAATTATAATTAAAAAAAAAACATTAATTAATGAAAAGTGACGTGATAATTAATTTTATTTTTGTACAAAAAGAAATCAAATTAATGAAGACAATTTTGAAATATAAAAAAACTGAAGACAACATTTTACAGCACTTTTGCTTCACATAAAAACGATGCACTTTGCTTATCACCTAGTTGCGTTTCAACGAAATTTGAATGTTATTTTTAGCTGTTAATAAAACTGCGGTAAACAAAAATACATTTTTAAAACAGTTAAAGTTAATCGCTTTATAGTTCAACTTCAACTTAATTATTTATCACTCAAAATAACTATTAATTTGCTAAACTAATTATTTGTTCAAACAAAAAAATGTTATTTAATTTAAGCTGCTCAATTAATTCTCAAATTAAAAAAATCAAAACTAATTTTATACACTGCCCAAGTTATCCGATCAGAATTATTGGAACCTGATCCCAATTCGAGGAAATCAGATATTTTTCACGTGTCCAACTCATCAACAATCTATAATCAAAGCTACATTTGATTGCCAATATATGAAATAAGGCTGTAAAACTGAAAGCGTCAGTTTGTATGCAACGAAGACCGTGACAGACAAGTGGCCTGACCAGGAACTCAAGTTCAACCCTAACTCAAATTTCGTCCATTCGACCATTTAGAAAACAAAATTAAAATCAACAAGCAGATTGATTTCAAAAAACTTCGACACAAATATATACATAAAAATATATCTCTCTATTAGTTAAAAATATATTAACCCACAAATATCTTACAAAATTATTCTCTCTCTGAAAATCGAATAAATGTAATTGAAGCTCGCCCTGACATAATCATCGCAAAATTCGGCGTAACATCGTTTGAGATAAACAATAAGGTGTGCGAAATCCCTTTCATAAATATTCATACAACGCGTAGTAGTGGCCACTCATTTCCTATCGAGTGGATTCTCGCACCTTCAGAATGCGAGCACAGTCACAAAGAACGGATTGCCTTTCCGTGTGCGGAAGGTAAGCGGAGAAGAAGAAGAAGAAGAAGAATGAAATCCGACTGATATATGTATTTCCCGAATAGCTTGTGAGTCACGTGGACTTGCGAGGATATAGATTTGTCGTCGGCGGGGTTGCCACATCTCACTGTACGTCTCACCGACCGACCGACCGACCGACCGACTCGCCATCAAACCCGCCCATCTCTTCTCTCGCCTTCGTCGGAGCCACGCGCGGGAGAAATTCCCTCGGTTGCATTTTTTACGACAAAAAGTTGGTGCGAAATCGAGGCCTCGAGTTTTTGATTGAAATAAAGATGTTTCCCATCCACGATTCTCTGTAATTAAACTGCAAATAATAATGGGCCAACATTAATGTCTACAAATAATTTAAGAGTAAAGTTAATTTTCGTAATTATTTCATCTTTGAAGTAAAAAAAAAACCATAATAACATTATCTTCAAATTAAGTGCAGATTAAAGATTATTAATGTAGAATAATTTGGGAAATTTTGTGTGTTTGAATTCTTACAAAATAAATTGTCTTTATATAATATGAAAATTGATAAAAAAAATTTTTCTTTTGTTATTTGTATGATTTTCTCGAAAAGTAAAGTATCTTGTTCTTGTATCTTTTTAGCATAAAATCAAAATTAATAACATTAAATTTGAATTTGTAAGCTTCAAGATTGATGATTCATAAACACCCACGTATCAAATGATGACAAATCGAATTAAACAATATATGAGAAAATTTCAAGTCGTAATTTGTAAAAAAAACCAAAGGTGGCTTAATTTTGGTTAAGGCAAATTAATATAACAGTTTCATCGTAATTTAAAAAAAAAGATAACATAAGAATAGTTCTTTACCGGATTTTGCAAGAAACAAAAAAAGTTGAACAATTATTGACTGTTTGATTTAATAACTGTACTTTCGCAGAAAACAATTTTCTTCCGTTAACAAAGAATCAAATAATATCAAAAGTAAACATTTAATTTTGTATTTTAAATAAATGATAATTAAAAAAGTACGCACTTCGTGGCGTCAGATTCGTATCACTTTTTTTTGCTGCACTTGCATTATATTCGGTAAACCAAGTTCAGTGACATTAGTCTTTACATAAAAATAAAAACTAATTTACAAGCATTTGTTAAAAATAAAATTAAATGCATAACTCAGTGCGAGAAATAAAAAATGACAACATTTTTATCGCACTCAAATAAAAATAATTTTCTGATAAAAATATAGAAACATTAATAAAGTTATTTTTCATTTTATCAACATAACTCTGAACGTTTTATTTTTGTACAGAAGCCTCTTCAACAAAGTGTTATTAAATTAATACAATTCATCAGATGTAATCTGAAAAAAAGACAAATTTTCTCAGTAAAATAATAATTCTCAAAAAGAAGTCTTTGTTCCGAAAAAGCATCTGATTTCTTCTTTGTTTTTAACTCAGAAAAAAATTGTTGTATACTACACAGTATATCAATAAATGGAAAACGGAAATTCGTCGGTTTTCTCGTAAAGCTGCTGAATAGTAGCCCGTTTCCTCGGAGTTCACACGCTTTTTATTGTCGTGTTGCGTGTTTTCGTCTTATTCTCTCTCCACGTTCGTTGTGTCCGTTGATTCTTGGGATCGTTCGTTCTGTTTCACTTGTTCATTGTTGCTGTCTCTGTCTCGCGCGCGAACTTGCGCGCGCATCCGAGCGCCGCTGCCTCGGGAAAAATAACATTGCCTTGACTTTCTTTCTACATCGCTCCATGTTTCGACCGCATTCTACGCTCACAAAAATACGACTTTTCTTTATCTACGTGTGCACTTTGTCATCAATTTTTTTCCCTTTTATTTTTTATAAAAAAAAAAAAAATAAAATAAAATATTATAGTTTGAGACAAAATCAGAGTGGAATTCAATTCAAATGTTGAAACTATTTCAAAAGTGAAATTTCACACTTCTCTGAAAATGTCTTTTAGACTTTTTTGACAGTTTTATAAAAGGGACAAAACGACAGATATAAATTAGTATTAATCATTTTAAAATGTATAATAAATTATCTGTGCGGTTTGAACCATTTCCTATTTTGAATAGTGTCACTGATATGATAAGAAAAAAAATTCTCACTAATAAATGATTATTTTACTTTACAATTTGCAAATTAAAACTACTGATTGAATTGAAAATTGTTCTATATTTCAAATAAATTGAGTTGTTCTATGCGCGGAACTAATATTTTAACAATTGCTTGCTCATTCTTTTGTTTCTTTTTTTCTCATCCTGTACTCTGTGTCTGACTTGTTGCACTTGTTTTTTTTAAACCAAGTTCTTTTTCATGTTTAACCTTATAAAATTTCGTAGGAAACAGATGGTTTTTTGTGTTGTGATTATTAGGTAGAGGATGTGAGGTGGGGGGAGGCGGGCAAGTAACACAAAATTGTGGTATTTTTCGGAGAAACATACGTTTTAGAAAATTGCAGGAAACGAAGGGCCAGGCCATTGGAGTTAAAATCTGCAGCTGCAAATCTGATTTGATAATTATAGATGTGTCACTGACTTCGATGGGATTGCTGTGCAAAAGTCCAAAATCGACATTTGTTTTCTGCTAAATTAACTTTGAAGGGATATTTCGATTACATTTTTGCGACATTTTAACACAGCACAATTTTTGAAATACTTTATTTTTGTTTTGCATAATAAACAGATTTGAAATAAATCTTTGCACAACAATGTTTGTGATTGTCGAGGACAATTCAGTTTTTTGTTAATATAAAACTGGTCTTTTCATAAAGTGAAAATATAAATGCTAAATATTGTTATTAAACTTTGTCCGCTAAACAGTTTTAAATGAAAGTTACATTAAATAAAATACGTCATCCCTGTGCATTTATCTTCGATACCACATAGATCATGTTTTGTTTTTCACAGAAATGTTTCACGCGGAAGCCTTGTGAAAAAAACAATTTCTTTTCGAAGTGACAGTACAAAAAATGATAGTATTTAAAAGAAACGAACTATTTATAATAAAGTCCTCACCTCTGAGGAGCTTTTTTCTGCTTTCAAAGCTTTATTCACAAACATTTTACGAAAATGTAATATGCATTAAAACGTGTGACACCAATTGCTTTTAATTAAATTACCGAATAATGGCTTTATTTGGGTCACAGTAAATACATTCTGTTAAAATAAATCATTTGACAATATATACTATTCTTCAAGCTTTTCTGAATGAAAAGTAAGACCTGTCATTGTAATAAAGGTCTTTATTAAAATTACATTTGAAGCGCATCCTCCAAATGATAAAACACAATTACACTTGCTTGAAATCGAACGTTAGCCTGGTATAATTGATGAAATCAGACACCCATCTAAATGTCTTACAATAAAGGTACTACAAACAAAAAAGAAAAGGCCAGATACTGAATTGGAAATTTCGCAATAACGCGCGCGATAAGGATCTCAATAAAGATTAAACTTGGAGAGTAATAATAAGAAAAAAGAAAGGAAGAGGGGGGAGGAGTGATTTGCGTTAACGAGGAGGAATTAAACTGGTCGCCTTCTTTATCTCGCATTGTATCGTTTCTTCTTCTTTGATTTCAATGCCATTTTCAGTCTGTGTGTTGGTGGAACGGCTCGAAACAGTAGGTTACGTTTCTTATACAACAATAATAAGATTACCTATATTATTCCACTTTCTCTTTGCCGTAATGAGCCAGCACATTATGCCAAGACACATCTTCTGTTGGTCGCTACGCCATCAACCGTGACGTCGACGTCTTAATATGGACGCAGAGGTCTCGAGGTCACGCTGATTCAAAGTGCTCGCGATTATCAATTTCCAGTTTTGTTTTGCTTTTTATTTTTTGTATTTAATATTTTTATTTTTATTTTGACTGCTTTTTCATTTCCTCTTCCTATTCTTTTAACTGTTTATGACTCATCGGCCACTTTACTGAGGCTCTTATCGTCTTTCTAACTGCAAAACCTTTTTTTATTTCGACGAATTTGTCGAATACTTTGGGAAATTGTACTGATAAAAGTGCAGTCAACTTTTTCTTCGGCAATATCTGCAAATTGTTTCTGGTAATATATGACTTTGTGCATATAAAAACTAACAGTACAGTTATGTTCTGCGTTTTTTTTAAATGAGCAGTTGCTTATCTGTAAATACCTTACTATCATTTTTTATTTTATATTTATTTTTGATAACCTTTTTTTGTGTTTTTCTCAGATAGACCATAAAGTTTAGATGAATGCATTGATTACTCTGTGCATGCATATTCCATTCAATTAATAGTGCATTGTTGTAATTTGTTTGAATAAATTATGATTTTTCCATTGATATCTTCATATATGGATTTCTAAACAAAAACACTTAAACACAAGATAAAGATAAAAATTAATTATTATAAGTAATTTATATATTGTTAATAAAATACAAGTTTGAGCAATAGTATGATGGTCATCAACAATAATGCTTGAAACTGTTCGAGAGAATAATGAAAAAAAAAAATCGAAAAATAAACTTACAATATATAGACAATTTTATCGACTCATGATTTTATCTGTATGGCTTTTCTCATGCATCTTATCTTATATTACGAATTGTTACCGTTACACATGTTAATTTCCTATTAATATGGTAATCTTAACCACGCCGTTTTCTTTATCAAAATTCCAAAAAAAAATACATTCTTTTGACATGATAAAACAAAATTTCAGTACAAAAAAAAGTTTAGTTGAAAATTCGTTTTTTTGGAAGAATGTTACAGATCATTAAACAATATTGTTGCTAACAAAATGTGTAATGCATTTCTCAAAATGTGCGTGATTCACACATGAGCTCTAAAAGGTCCGGCAAATCGTACACTTGCGTCAAGTAAATTCTCCTTGATGCACAAACAATCGTAAAAATTGCACTCTGCTGTTTGTAATTTACATTATCATGTTTGTAATGCGGATTACAGTATGTGTAATATGCATTTCTATGTTTGCACGACTTATTACAATGTACAGTACATGTCATTATCTTTGTAACACATGTATTTTATTTGTTTTCACTGTTACTATTTCAATTGTTTATTTTTCAACCAAATTTTTATATTAATTCAAAACACAAAACTTTTGAGATATAATCAAAGCTTACAATTTAAAAAAGTTAAAGTGAAAAGAACCTAAAAGGTGAAAATTGTAAAATCCAAAATTAAAAGCCAAATTTGTCATAACTCTAAAAGTGAAAGTTTAAAACTAAAAAATAAATATTCAAAGTTTTTAACAGAATTGAAAAAATTGAAAGTTGTTATCATCGTAAGCAAATGCATCTTTTCATCATCGTTTTTTCAAATCAGTTTCGATTGATAAAACGAGTGTGTTGACACAAAATGAGCATATTTATGGCTGTAAATTGTGTCATGCATTTAAATAAAAGATTGCGCTGTTGTTAAGCGCTCGTCTTGAGTGATAATGGCAGTGACACAGTAACTCGACGCATGCATTTGTCGTGAGGAATAGGGTGATCGGGTCAGGGCGTGAGCTCCTTATAACTGTATCTTATCAATTTATATATACACATATAGGTATATACAAAGACAAATCGCAGTTGTGCGTAAGATTCTCTTGCTGTTGAAAATTCTGCTGTTCTGCACTTTTCTCATGCAATAATTCACCGTTAAGCTGAATTCTTCTTAATTAGATATATCATCTATTCTGCTGAGAATCCGCGTCACATTGTGTTAGAATACAATGTTGAATAATAAGTGTTAAACGCATTTTTGTGCGCCGTTAATTAAAATTATTATGCTTATGTAATAACGCTTTAAGTCTCGTTAATACACTTTTTTCTTCTTTCTCTCTCTTTGGTGGTTAATTGGTGATAACGTCTATGTGGTTTTTGCTTAGATAATGCAGCTGATCTTTATTAATTAATGTTTCTATAGACTCTCATTCAGTCACTGTGCTTTACGGGCTACTTCGTAGGTATATTTGTCAGCTGAAATGCAATGTAAAATAACGTTTGAAGGCTAGTTACACACCAGCTGCGCGCGTTTCCTTGTCAATTCGTGTTCTACCATTTTTCGGGGGGTTTCTTTTTTTTCATCATCAGAATGCAAATGACTTGACCATACACTTGGTTGACGTAACCGAGTGCGCGCAAGTGGCGTAATATCTGTAATTTTTGTCGATCATTGAAATGACGGGAGGATTGTTGCACGGTGGGAATGCAAGATAATGATGCTCTTTGTTGGCAGTGCGTGTATCAATGCGAACACGTGTGTGTACGTTTCGAGCAGCGAGAACCTTCCTCGAGCGTCTGCTGTAATAAAGGTCCTAAAACAGGAATTGGTGGTTGCTTTCACGTTCCTGGAATATCGTCTAGTCGGCTTCTTGATTCTTCGCTTTAGTCTGCCAAGACATTTTCTCGATATTTTATATATATAAAGAAAAATAAAAAGCTTTTCTCATTAATTTTTAGAGCATAAATAAGATTTTTGATACAAAGCAGCTTCAACAGCTGTGTGCGTTTTTATGTGCACGGTAAAACACTTTTTATAGTCGAAATAAAGTCATGATCACACAAAGGCAGGGGCAAAGAGAAATGACCAATTTTGTGGGGCTTCACTCTTCAAGCACACTTGTGCTGAGGTTACTGTTTAGCCTTTTTTACAGCACACTTAGGATTCATAAAAATGATAATTTGCATAGGGCCACTCATTTCTTACTGTTTCTAATGAATCTTGTTTGTTTTTCTGTTTTAGGTAAGTGCTGAGCTGGGAATTTGCCTTTTAGTTGTCTTTTTTGTGAGTAACCAACTTTTTTAATCCGGATGATAAAAAACAGGGATGAACATTAATTATGCACCTTTAGTATGCAGAATTCACTAATTTCGGAAATAAATTATTGCAAAGAAAATGTTTAAAAAAGATTCATGCAACGACTAAAACCGTTCAAATGTATCAAGTATTTTTGGAAAAATCGTCGTAACTTTACATTTTTTTAATATCAGTTTATATAAATCTACAGTACAATTTATGCTGTTAAATTATTGCGAAAAAATGTAAAATTTCTAGAGTTAACCCCGTAGTAGTAGGAAATGGACAATGAAAAGTGGCATGATAGAATGAACAAAAAGGGTCCAGGCTATTTGTTCTAATTTGTGCGCTGTTAATTGTGCGGTTAGATGGATAGGCCGATCTAGATTTGGGTTCTACCAATAATTGCGTTTTATCTGCCGCGCTTGCGCAGAAGCAGGGCAACCTGGCGCCGAGGAATTCACGCTGCGGTATTCGAGACGATGGAGATCCGGTTTGCGATTCGTTTTAGGGTACTAGCAGCAGAGTCTGCTGGACCCAGGAAGATGGTGCAGCCAGGCAGACGGCAAGCGGCCGGACGCAAGCTGCCGGCACACATGAACAACCTGCTAGCGTGTTTTGTAGGGTGACCCTGAGCAATCTCGGCTTAGAAATATGATATAACGTATCGCTGAAAACTCAAGAAAAGAGTGGCCTTTGTTTCCTATTATATCTCCGGATTTCTTTCTAATAATAAAAAAAAGTCTCATTAATTGTTCACTATAAAAGTTTTGTTCAAAAGTTAAGCTTAAATTTGTGTTCATCTTGAGATTAAATGTATTCTTTTAAACTTAAAATTTATTGTCAACAATTTTGAGAACTTTATTTTATTGAAAGAAAGACATATCCAAATAGAAATATAAATCCATTTTTTGGCCATTAAACACAACGTTTCTGGCTACTTTTATTGGCTACCTTTTTTTTAATATTATGAGAACAAACACGACATGCAATCATGTTAAAAGATTATCTAAGGCCTTTTAAATGATTTATGAGAACTTAAGGGGTCTATTAAGTGACCTTAATATGGAAAGTAAATGGCTACTATAAATATTGTCTTGTGACGTGCAAATTTTATATTTACTTATTATAAAATTATGTCAATATATACCAAGTTTTCAGCACACTATTCAGTTGATAATCCAATCATTTTCTTCATTTTTATTGAATCTTTTACTCGTTTTGAGTATCCCAAGGAAAATCGATATTAAATGCCACTCTATCTTCAAATTCATCTCCCAATTTTTCTGGAATTTCTCTTTCAACGATCTTAATTTAGCCGAAATCATATTGCGTTATCTTGGAACCGATCTTTCACTGAAACCAAAACTTTTGTCTCTCCAAAAGTGGCAAGATTTAGCTAATAAATTTTGACGAAAAAGAAGACAAAAAAGAAGAAAAGAAAAGGAAACCTCATAAAGCAGGTGAAAGTTATTTTTGATGTGCGATAAATTGGAAAGTGTGAAAAGAAAAGGACAGAACATTTTCGTTACAACCGAATTGGTTGCTGTTGATGCACAAATTCCAGGCTCCAAAATGTATTCGTTTATTATTATTATTATTTTCAATTCCTTAATCTCATTTGAATACAATATAACTCGGGCGGGCATTCTCACTTTCTCGAGCCATAATTTTCTTTTTAACGATTCTCAGTGCCGAAATAAATTCGGCGAGCACGATAAACAAAAATCTCATTTTTTGCCAAATAAATTGACTCGAATTCACCCTAAAGTAACATAACTGTCGAAGTCAATTTATTCGCGTATTATGAACAATTTTTTCTCTTCTTCATCATTTATCTTTTGGTGCTCAGTTTTAGTTCACAACTTCATGGCGTCGTAAATTAGTTTTTCATGGCCGTTTAGCGTGTTCGCCTATAACCAACTAATAGGTGCCGTTTTTCTTTTTATTTTCGCACATCTTTGTTTTGAACATTGAAAAAAAAGAACTTTTTACATTTTAAAAATAGCATTGATAATTATTCAGAAATAAAAATTGCTTGTATTATATATTTATGCAAAAGAAAAAGAATCTCAACAAATTGATAATCTGAGTTTGTTAATTTGTAGTTGATTAACGTCTGCGGAAGAGGCCACGTTATGCCCTAATTACTGACAAAATTGTGTGTACATATATACGCAGTGCTGCCAATTAAAGCAACACTGAAAAGTGGACAAAAAGTGGCGGCCAGGTTTAACGGCCCAAACAAATTGATCATCTCTTTTGTATCAGTAATAAATTCTCGTGTAATTGAACGCGACGTGCACGATTTTGACATCAATAAATTTGATTAACCCACATAAGGCAACGAGCCTTTAGAGTTAATGAAATTGCTCGTTTGTCTTTATCTCCCGCAGAGGGATGACACGTTGTGCGATACTCGCCATTTTGCCAACGAAAAAAGGAACGGCCGAGAACAAACTTAGACTTCGGTCTTTAATCTTCCAATGAGTAGGCTTTTCGAACCCACGATGAGATAAAAGTAAATTTTGAATTTACATGATTAATGTGAACCAATATCCACATGATTTATTTATTATTCTTTTTAATTATAAAAAAAATGTTTTACTATAAAAATGGTAGTGCAGAATTTTTTTTTATATATTTTCTGTACATAAAAGGTTAATTTTGGAGTTAGAGGGGATGGAATGATCTAATAGACTCCTTTTCCGGAATTCATTTCATTGAAATAAATTTGTCCAAAAGAACGTATTCCCACACGAAAAATTAGTCACGTCAGATAAATTCACCTTTAACACGGCTTAAATAATTTATTTCAGCTCGTTCGAAATAAATATTTGTTTTTCGTCGATAAACCGAATTAGTTTGGGTGATGTACAATTATTTAGATGAGGCAAATAAATTTCTCAAACTGGACGAATTAATAGTAAATACGACATTTACTACGGCTTTAGTCATTTTATTTGCCGAGATAAATTGGTTATTAGCCAATTCACCAGTATTTTTGACCTTTTTTTCTTCTTATCGCTGTATTTAAATTGCAACTTAAACTCGAGTAGATGGCGCTTTTTTCTTGAACAAAACAACCCCACGTTGTAAGTTTTTTTTTCCTTTTTTTTTTTTTTTTGATAATAAGAAT
>JABFPM010001451.1:0-20300 GCA_022817325.1 Idris sp. 1 HC-2018 | reverse complement strand
TTTATTTTTTTTTTTTTTTCAATATTTCATTTTAAAAATTTGGTGAAAATGAAAGAAATGATTTTGATAAGTTATTCTATAGCACAAAGTACAAATTGAATGAAAAAATTGTGAAATGATAATTAGTAAAAATGACAGAGGATAACTAAAATGCTTTTCCATGTACTCAAATTATCTTGATTCAAAACCTAAATTTTGCTCAAAAGTTCTGCAGATTGTCAATTTTTATACATTCTCAGGCGATGTCGTGGTTCGAAACGGTTTCAAAACAAATATTTAAAAAAAGATGTATACAAATGTGTACATCTAAACATTTAAATTATTCATTTGTTATATTATGATTTATTATCAAAAAGTAAATAATCACAACTAATAACCTTCAATTGTTATATATAAAGTTGGATTGTAGGAACCATTATCAAATCGCTGCATGTCAGGAATTTATAAGGAGGATTCGACAAAGAAAACATATATAGGTTAAAGACAACAATATGTTATCAGAGATGTCTGTTTTTTTGAATAAACATTAACAGTCAGGTCAGTATTAGGTGAGTAGTATTTAGTTTTGTGATATATTTCCAAGAAAATTTTAGAATTCAAAGTGGTGAACGCAAAAGGCTATTTAAATTGTGATAAAACAATATTGGTGATTTTTGTGGATCCCAATTATTTATCTCACCTCAAAAATGCAAATAAAAATGGCGAAAATAGTTTAAAATAACGAAGTTTAGGTGAGTATAAGTATTTAGTTTATTTTCCAAACATTTTTGTTGAAAATACAACTTTTAAATCTTATAATAAATAACGTGGAATGACTTTTAAATTTTAATTTTCAACTGAAACATACTACAATATTAGCTTACACATGATAATAAGCTTCTCATAATATAATATCAAATAAATATTCAACAAAGTTATATTTCATTTTATTATTAATTACAATTTATCGGTGAAATTGAATATTTTATGAATTAATTTCTGTAATTCTATACACATTGTGAAATTTTCGTATCAAATATAATTTTAATAATATATGAAATATTTATTTATAAAAAAATGTTGTTAAGAATATTTCCATTTCTTTTATAAATATTTTGGAATCCAAGCACAGGTCTTGCTGTTTGAATTTCAAAATATTAAAAAATGCAATTGAAACATTTGTGAATACATTTTATTTTATGACTTTTTGCAAGTTACAAAAATACTACAATAGAAGCTATTGGCTACATACAAATATGAATTTTAGTTACGTGTTTCTGCGGTTTTTAGTCCAAAATAACGCTGTCAACAAAAAGATTACCGCCTGGCAAAGATATCTTTTTTTAACGCAGACATGGAATGGTTATCGAGCAATTGGGAGAAGATACCCAGTTTCAATTCTGCGGACGCGTATTGATCGGAACAGTTAACCCAAATGTCGATTGAAATTTTTTGATTTATTTGAGGCCAATGTGTTTTAATACTTGAATGTCATGTCCCAAAACAACAGGCAAGTATTTTATTTTCTGTATAAACAAGATATTGAATTCTGAACAAGTCTATTTAACGAACCGATTGAATTACAATATTATGCTGTCAAAAAGTTTGCTCTCTTGAGTTATTATTAAGTTTTTCAACAAACAGATGTATTACAAAAATTTAAATTATATTAAGAAGTTTTATTTTTTGTCCATCATACAATATTTACTTCAACTTTCTACAGCAAAAAGTTATTTACTTCATTTAAATATAACATTACAATGCACCTGTACAATCTTTTGGAATGAAATAAAAAAAACAATAAAAAATTCTATGAAAGAAGAAACAATAATGGCTATACAAAATTTAAATACACAAAAGTAAATACCATATAAAATTGATTAAAAAATAAAATCAATTGCAAATTGCATTAAAAAATCATTTCCATACTACTTTCTTCTTTTTTTTATTCATCTTCATCCACTACAATAAAACAAAATTTATTCCACTAAAGAATGAAAAAAACCTGAATTTATACAAAGTATATTGTATATGTTTTGCATTCAATAGGCTTACTCTTTTGAAAAGAACCCATCCTCGACACATACATACTCAAACGGAAATTCACAGATTTGGTATGAAAAATAACTTCAATAATCTCGTCATCAAAGACACGTCTCCGTCAAATGATGTCGTTTCGTGTTATTGCTCGCAATTATTATATATCAAAAAGATACTTCTTTTTGCCAAACAACAATTCTAATGAGATTGCAACTACTTACTATTTTCAAGATATATGGGCGTCCATGCCAGCTGCGAGTACGCGTAGGGTGTTATCACGAATAACGTGATACTCAAGCAGAATCCCCAGCGCACTACACTCGTCACACCGGAAACTACACTCACCGCCATTTTTCTACTTTCAATCAATCTCCAGCTTTATCATCATCTTTGCGTACATTCGTGGTTTTAATGAAAATCCTATTCAACGTGGAAATCTTTTGCCGTAGCTTGGTGCTTTTTTTTCCAATGTAACATCAGAGTTTTTCCAATTTCCAATTCTCCGTATCAATCTGATTGATAATAATGATTCAAAATGTATCCACGAAAATTGTTAACATTAGTCACTGGCTTACATTTAATGAGCTTTTAAATTTCATTCAGCGAAAAACTTTTTTAAAGTTTTTCACCTTGGAATGTGGCGCATCGTATGTTTCCAAAATTGTTTTGTTTTTTTTTATTACTTTAAATGGCACTTAAATTTGTTGGTGACTTTGTATCCTTAAGATTTAATCGGAAACTATTGAATGTTTCCGGAATATTTTCTTATTACGAATCAACTTCATTACAATTTACTTTTGTCTATTTATCCGTGTAAATGTTATTGGGTTCGTGTACTTGGAAAGGCGGTTATCAATAATGAGCATCTGCGAGCAGTGGAATTCACCTGAAACAATAAGAAAAAAAGAAGTGTAATCAAGTTTTTGTTTTTCTCTTTCAAAGTTATAACAAGAAAATTTGTAAGAGATTTCATATCAAAGGTAGTTGAGAGTTGAGAAAATGTTTACTTTATAATGTGCTTCATAAACATTGATCTTACAGAACTGAGATAATGATCATATAAATGTTCGATAAAAATGTTCAATTTTAAAGTAAATATAAATGTTGACAAAAAATAAAAATATTTTTTTAATCTATTTTTTAAAATCATTCAAATTATATTTATTATTTGTTTGACAAATATTTAAACTTCATGAAATTTGCTTTTAAAACAGGTTAATTCAATAATAAAATGTAATTGCAAACTTGTATCAGTTTGTAATTAAATATTATTCGCTAATCAAACATTTTTATCAAAATTCGTTATTTTTCTGTAGGTTTACGATTTATTTTCGACTAAACAAACAAAATATCTCGTCGTTTAATTCATTATTAACAAAGTTTCAGCAGTTTAACGTATTTATTTTTTATTTTTGTTTGAAACGAAAAATCGTGATTTATTTTATTAAAAATAACAAGGCAAATTAAATAATGATATATAATAAAGTTGATATTGACAACTTCTACAAGCGAGTATTTTTTATATGTACTGATTTGTCAAAGTTCAAGAGACACGGTAGTGTCTCGGGCCAAGTGGAGGAAAAAAAATTTGTTTGGACTGGGTCCAAAAAAAAGTAGTCAATAATGCTGTTGAGTTCTTTAAGGTACTTTCATTAATTCTTTTTTTACGCAAAGCGTATGTCGCCAAAGGCTTCGCGGGTCAATTTGGTTGCAACTTTGCATCAAAAAAGTTAATTTGTCGGCAACAATAGTAAACTAAATTGGAGACTAAATGAACATTTTTCAAGATGAAATTTAAATTGAGCAACATGAAATGAATATGAAAGTCATGGTAGAAAAAACCACAAACTATTATGGCTGACTTAATCAAAATGTATATCACTTATTTGCAAAATATTAAAATTGTATTTATTTGTAACAAAATTTAAAAAAATGTTTCTTTTAAGTGGTTTTAATTTAAAAAGTAAGTATAAAAACAAAAAAATTAATTATTTCAAATGTAAAATTTAGTTAACTTTTTACGGTTCATTGGTGAAATTAAATTTAAAAGATATATTACAATGGTAACTAAAGTTATGAACTGAAACAAGTTAATTTAACCGTTTGATGAGCATATCTATTCTGATGCAGATTTCATTGCAGTTGAAGTGACTGACAAAAGTTATCCTTCTGGAATCACTAATGCGTCACATACTGGTCAAGTTTCATCAACGCAGGAAGCTGAAGTTATTTCAGAAGCCAGGAGTTCAAGAAGTTATTTTAATGCTAACTCGATAGAAATTAGAGCATTGCCAAAAATGTGCTACTCGATGTAAAAGAACAGAACAATGCTGGTGTTTAAAGAAAGTTTGAAGATTATGAAAATCAGTCAGGGGAAAAAATTAAAAAGAGCAACAAAATACTTAAAATAACAAAAAATAAGTATCCACATTTTTAAAAATATTATACTACTGCAATGTATAATTAGTTTGACCTAAAATTCCACCTATAAAATGAATCTTAAAAAAAGAGCGCCTAAAAAAGTAATCTTTAACTTAAACGAAAAGTTGGAACCTAAAAACATTGTTGAACCTAAAATAATAAACTTGAATCTAAAAAGAAAAGGCATCTAAGAAAATAGTGTTAAAAATAATATTTGAACCTAAAAAAAAATTAGAACTTAACATAAAAAAATGTTATTTTAAAGAATAAAGCTGAACCTAAAATTATAAAGTTGAAAATTAAACGAAGCTTACAATTATAAGGATTGTTGTATAATGGATTAAAAATTCGGAAACCTAAAATCTCATTAGTATCTAATTTTGCTTTACAATTTAATGCAATATTCGTTCATTATTAACTAGTTTTAAATTGAATTTCACTATCCTTGAGCCAAGATTCATTTAATTAGCTCTTCTATTGCGTTAGAGAGACTAGTCGAATATTAGACATAAATCAGTGGTCTTGGTTATTAATCGAATTAGGCCTCTATTAATCGGCATAGTTACACATCAGAGATATCTTGGGAGGCCACGAATTCAATAATTTGCGGCTTTTTGATTACTTTGGTATTTGCGATATTGTTAATGAACAAACAGAATTGTCATCTGCGTAAAATGAAGTGGCTACTTGATATGAAGTGCCAAATATGCTTTTATATTGATACACGATTCACTGTGTTTTGAAAAAGCAATGTTTTACGAGCAATAAAGCTTTTGTTTTGCATATAACACAGAGATTGTTAATATTGCTTTAATGTACATTGGATTAATACGAATCACAGTGTCAAAACAAAACATGAACTGCGGTGTGTGTGTGATACATTCAACATGATATTCATATTAAAGATTTGCTAATAGACATTAAAAATGCATAACGTTGAAACTGAACTCTAGCTAATCAGTGTAATTTTATTGTAAATAAAATATTATATACTGCTGGGAAGAGTTGGAAATGTTGTTTCGACAATTATTGGTTATGCTGAGGTGTGACAGTTAAATAAAATTGTACATTACATAGTACTCGAAATTCATGACATCATGTACCTTAAATGAACTTTGAGCACATTCACTGCGAAACTTCTAACAATGAAAATTTGGCATAAATATGGCTTTAATACGGTCTTAGCAACTCACGGTTACTTAGAGCTAATTAATTAATGCTAAGTAATTCAAATTATTATAAATTACGATTGTAAATGTAAGAAAATTAATCATATTTAATACTTTAGATTAATATTTATTTAATAAATATATACATTTCATTTGAATGCTTTATAAATGTGGTTAGAAATTAATATATTTCACGTTTTAAGTATTTCAAAAAATTTTATTATTACAAGCGTACAAGTTAATTAAAATATCATGAAGAATAATGTTTAAAATTAATTTGTAGTAAATGTTGAATAGATTTATACGATAACATACTGTCATATTATGAAGCAAAGTTATTGTTAAATTTCACTTCATTATATTTGCAATTGTACATGCAAATTATATGTCTGGTATTGTACTATAAATATAAATTTGGTAGCGTTATACACGAAAATTGTTAATTACATGATGGAAGATGCACATTTAAATCATAAAAGAGGGACAAATGCACCATTCACATCTGATATAAACTAACTTTTCCATTTCAATGCAGACTATTACTGAAATCATATATCATATTTGGATGAAAAGATTCCTATTCTAAAATGGTCGACTATTTATGAACGTAAATTATTGACATATAATCACGTTTCATACACAGCAAAGTATAATTCTGTTCGAAAAATGAATAATACAAATTATTCTTACAAAATTGTATACGACCGATTAAAATTAAATTTGAATTAAAATGTATTAAATTGTATAACCAACTTTAAAATAAATTAAACATTCAACTTGAATAAAATTTAATTCCAATTATATTATTATAATAAAAAACGTTTTTATAATAATTTATGAAATCCAATCTATCCTCAGACCTTTTTTTTATAATTTCCTTTTTCATTTCAATTACATTTCGTGAACTTTCATTTGATACTTTCATCTTATACATAATCATGTGACTCAATTAAAACGTATAATGTTTGACATTGCTTCAGAGTTGTACGTGAAATTCTCATTATACACGATCAATGATGCTTTCAACGTCGATTTTAGAGTGAAACATTCGCAGAGATGAAATGAATTTAGTAGCTATACATGTTGGAATTGGAAATAATATTCTTGTTTACGTATCATTATGTTGTGTGTAATCCAATTGGAACGCGATTAAAGTGAATCCATCAGAGGAACGAAAATTTGTTCACCCAACTTGTTACATTCGAAATAATCCAGTGTTAAATTGAAAATGATTAGCCACACCTGCCGAACTATACATAGGAAACACGTTACAATAAGATCTTGAATAAACACTCGTGATTTGAGGCCACGAGTTGTGAATGAAGAAATGGCTTGTGAATCATGTCACGTTAGCATCGAGTTTCCTCGTAAATATTCTACCTCGCTGACGTAACTGTCTGGTCGAAGAAACTTATGCGTGGAATGAACGAACTCGTATTTTTCATTTATGTTTGCGTCGCGTGATATTCTTTTTCTTTGTCCAATATCTACTTGAGTTCTGCGAATTGTCGTGTCTGTTGGAAAAATACTACAAATGATAAACGTAATTTAATCGTGAAAATTAAAATTTTTCTATTTAGTACTGCGGTCGAGTTTTAGGGTAAGTAAAAAGCAAATTTATAATTAATTTATAAGCAAATTTAAGTAGACAAAACTTCTTATTTAGCGTTACTGCGGAGTGTTGCTTTATAAAGCAGCCTGCCAGGCTAAGTATGCAAATCCGTTTCACAATAGGGCATAAAGAATATATCGGCATCATTTATCATTGCAAGAATTTTCGCTGCTCTGCCGTCGGCGGTACTCGTAAGGCGAAATTCGTTTCCATTCTCGCGGGTATAATTTATCGTATTTTGCGATCCTGCCGATAAACAATTATGTTCTAGTTGGCGCAAGAATTTGTTTTCCCGCGCTTTTGATTGACAAAATTAAATTTATGATTAACATCAATTTCAGAGCATACAGCTTATCTTGTTTAGATCACGAACTGGCAACTTAATTTACATCCCCATTTCAGAGAGTGACAAAGATAGAACTCACTAGTCAGATTGTACATTCAAAAATTGACTTATCAAAATTCGATTTTTCCCTCATTAAAAAAGTTTCCCTTTTTAGCAAATGTTCTAATTACCCAAAAAAGATAACATGGAATGAAAATTTCTCTCTAAATTGTATAAACTAAATTAGTTGATCAATTAAGAGATTTGCCACTTAACCAACTGTACCAGTTAATCGATCACATAAATACTTTTCAACTTCTAAAAAAGAAAAATCTGATCGACGATCCTGCGGTGAAATTTGTAACCAAATTTGTGATAATAGAATGTCTAATAAATCAAAATCGAACTGAAGTATCACACGAAGTAATACGTCAGTTAGTTAATTCCTTGTTTCGCATACATTTCTCGGGTTCGAAGCATCCGGCTTGATCCGGATGATCCTCATGTAACATTTACATGTCCCATTCGCGTCACAGAGTTGGAGCAGGATAAACGCTTATCTTAATTCCTGATTGCACATTTTTGTTCGTCACTTAATCGTCTTCTGATTTAATTCTAAAAATATTCAATCAAAATTTTTAATTAAAAACTAGACCCAGAACTCTTTCCTTTGTGACGCATATGCAGCACTCACACACACACACACATTTACACTTTTTTTGCCCGGACATCTACTATTTCGTTTACAGGCGGGAGCTTTCAATTTGAGATCAAGGAACTTAAATGTCCCCGCATCTAGTCTTATCGAATTCTGGAGATTCGAGTCTGACATGTTTTCAGTTTTTTGGCCTTACAAAGACTATCCACAAAGACAATGTTCCATCCGAGAACTATTGTTAAATGAGATTGTGATTGGTAAATACTCGGAAAAGAATGTAATGAACTACGAGAACAAATTCTTCCGTCTCATAATAATGTTGAGAAGTTTATAGTCGTGTGTATGTGTGCTTTGTTTCAAAAATTGGATAAATATTTTCTGCACATTCCAATACATATTAAATACATTTTTTAACTTAATCATTTTTTTTTGTTTCAGCAATGATAAACCCATAATAATACCTTTTCTTAACAGAACAGCAGAAATAATTTGCAGTAAAGTAAAAAACATTGAAAGTTAATTTAGTCAATAGTTTGCATAATAAGTTGGACAATATATTTAAAAAAGGTAAGAATAAACTGGATATTATTCTCTTTACAGTTTAGATTACCCAATGCTAACACTAGAAACACTGACATATTTCAGTTACCGATATGTCGAACAAATTATTGTTATCATGATACGTTAAACTGTACGATGAGACTAGCTCACAACTTTTGTAGAGATACTGTCTTCTCTATAATCTCTTTTTATTTATTGCGCAGGTTCCTCAATCACTCAATTATATCTTAATTTTTATAACATCTTACCTTTAAGCTAACCTTTTTGTAGTTTTCATTTTTTGTATTTAAAAGATACAACAACTTAAATAAAATAAAATAATTTTGAATGCTCACATTTTCAAAACTTAAATGTTGAGAGAAATACCCGTAAAAGAAAAATAGCTACAAGTTTGTTTATTACAACCACTAAAGATACTACAAATTTACAAACTAATATCAAAGATATAAAAAATCTATTTACAACGCACTTTTCAACAAAGACCGAAACATCACTACGTTTAATGTTGTTGATTTATGTTAATAAAATTGTCTGTCAAATGAACAAATTAAATTTTATTGATTAGTATTATCATTATGGCATCTTACTGACAAAATTAACTTCATTTAATATTTTTTTTAATTTTATGATAGAATATTTAAGATGCTATTATTAAGATACACCTGATTAGGTTTTATGAAATGTAGGTGTTTTATAAAACGATTTGTAAATCCAAAAGGTATTGTGTATTTTATCAGTAGCCCGAGGAAGGTAAAATGGATAATGATGACTGTGACATATAAATATTCCAAGAACGTACGCTCCAAAGAAGGTGATATTTTAGTTTGACTTATCCACCTGTAACGGAAACGATCTGATATGCTGTGTGAATTGAAGGAAATGTATTTTAGATATAAAATTGATGTTAAAAGATAACAAGAAATCGTTTGCAAATTTGTACTAACTGCTCTAAAAGATTTCACATAATTAACGATCAAATTTAAGCTATTTAATTTGTAACTTTTAAAATTACTTGATAATTTCTTCGAATTGATAGGTACAAAAAAAATGATTGGCAACTTCTAACGATTTTCAAAATTAGCATAATTTGACTAATTTACATTACAAAGCGAGCTCATTTTATTCGGCAAAACTTTTTTCTTTGAAAAGCACGATTTCTTCTCTTTTCAGTGTGATATAAAAAAATTGATAATTGAGATTTAATTCTTGTTTTCCATTACTCTTACTAATAACAGTATTAATGATGACAAACTAAAAAAATTTTACATCAAAGATAAGACTGGGCGTAAAATATTTGAGTTATTCTGAAAAGTATGAAATCACTCCGAAAACTTTAATTTCATCTTTTATGTTTTACTTTTGCCTTCTTAATCATAATTAATGGAGATTTTTTCCTCCTCTGAAATTTTAACACAATCATACCCTGCCAATAAAAATTCAATTGCGATAAGCAATATTTAAAACAAAACATCGCAAATTTAAGAAGAGCACTTTTCTTCTGTCAATGTTAATATTTTTTAGTAAATATTTATTTAAAGAAAAAAAATATGTGTACTTATTTGGACAGTAAAGTAAATCTGTAACTTTTTTTCATAACTACGATATAAACTAAAATTTGATTACAAAAGTTGATGATACTGTGCTAATAAAGCAGAAAATTTGTAAATAATACGTTCATACGATGTTATTAACGTGTTGTAAAATTTTAGAGTAAGACAAATTTCATGATACTTGTTCCTGTCCCACAAAACGTAACATTAATTTGTTCAATTCTGGCTGAGATCTAATGCAATAGAGTAAAGCAATGTTGCGTTACACTGCATTGCTGTATACACACAAGCAATACAGGTATATAGATATATATATATATAACATGAATTGAAACTCTGAGCACCAATTGAAAATTCAAATCTAAATTACAATTTCAAAATGTCATGTGGTTATTTATTCAATTGCAAGTACTACCTATTGGAAGGCATGTTTCGTAATTTAGCAAACTATATTCGCTTATTGTTTAAACAATAAAAATATTCCTATAATAATCGGGCTGGAATTGGATTTGCTCCTAATAATTCCAGAATTTGCCCAAAAATAATCGGAGTCTATTTAACATAGAAAAATAAATGTATAATTGAATTGGATTTTGGAAAAGCTTCAACTAAAAATTAGATTTTACCATATAAAATCTGTTACTTTCTTTAAAAAACTATTCCAAAATATTCAGTAGCAATAATTGAATCAACAAATGAATGCAATAATGAATAACAATAATTATTATTATTACCAATATAAATTGATTGTTTTCTTGTTTTTTATTGAGAGAAAATAAATTTATTTAATACTAATCAAAATATTGATAAATATTATAATAATTTCATATTTGCATTTGCGTTTATCTTTGTGCTATGGGAGGCTATGGTGCGTGAGCAATATTTTGTTAATATCTCTATATCTTGGAAAGTTTCAACCAAAATAATCTGAAACTTTTCAAAAAACTTTTTTATTTATTAATGAACAACTTTGTCGTTTAAAGTTTTTCATACATAAATTTTCGTCACTCACTTTTTTCGACCGAAAGTTAAAAAGCAGGTTTCATTGTTTACATTAAATTATCATTAACGAATTAAATTTTTTTCTTAATTTTTCATTAAAGATACATGATTACTTAAGTATCCCGAAGAGACTGTAATAAATAATAATCATTTTGGTTAAGACTTGGATGAAATATCGCAAGTTTAGTATAAAAAAAATACATCAAATTTTGCATACAAAAATGTCAAAATTAATCGGGTTTTATTTTTGTCTAAAAAACAACATATCGGATAAAAAAATTTTAAATGAGAAAAAAAATGTATATTTTATTGCTCTATAAGACAGTATTTTTTTAAAAAATGATTTAAATATAGAAAATTAAATTTATTTACTATAAAAGTGTATTAAATTTAATAAATATGGCCGATCGAAACAAACTCTGTAAAACGTTTACAAAAATTAATAAGCATGTATATTATTCTACATTCGTGATGCAAAATATTTACAATACCGTCATAAACAAATTATTTATTATTTATATAATTTAGTATAAAAAAAATTTAAATTGTCTCCTAAAGTGTAGACATAGCCTATATCAGTCACATAAGTGGGAAAGAGACAGAACTATTGGAGTTTACATGTGAGTGCACCCTAAAATCGACTGACACATCACCTTAACGCAATGCCAAAAGGAAATTCTCTGTCTCTCTCTTATTTTTAGTGATATTTTAAATTATTTGATTGTTTTAATTAATTCAAAAAAAACAGACATGTACCGGTGTTGACTATAAATGGGAGAATTTTATAAACTAAAAAACAACGAAAAATATAATAAATTACGTGAATAGTTTTAAAAGTACGAAAAATTGTCATACTTTTTAAATTAATTAAAACGATCAAATAATTTAAAATATCACTAAAAATAAGAGAGAGACAGAAAATTGCCTTTCGGAATTATCTTGAGGCAGAAAATTGAATAAGGAATAAGTTTTCAATACATATAAATGTTCTTCATAAAAAATTAATAGGAATGTCCAGTGGAAAATGTAAAAAAAAAAACTTATTTATGTCAATAAATCAACTTATTTAAAAAATTGCGCGATTTTAAATTATTGAATTCAATTTATCTCTAAAACTATTAATCATTTTTAAAATGTTCCAATGCACATGCCTATTCATTTTCCATGAAGAAAATTTCAATGTATTGGAAATTTAATTTTAGTGCAAATCAAAAAAACAATTATTCAAAAATGACGAATAAAAATAGCCAATTTTTCATTAAGCTACAAGTTAACAAATTGACATATTTTTTGAACTTTTTCTGCATAAACATGAAGTATGAGAGTTATAAAAAATAAGATTTGTTTAAAGCTAGGATTTTCTATCCTTGTTTACGGATTTTTTACCTAAAGAATGTTTATTAATTTTAATATACTGCTTTAGACTAGCTTCAACAGTATGGTATACAAGTTTATTAAATTTACAAATGTATATCAAATAATTTAATATTGCATGCGAAAAAAACTTCATAAATAAGTATACTAAAATTATATAGTTTAATGATTTATATGAAATTGAAAATGTAGTAGAATATAGTGAACAAAAAACTACCTGGAGAGTAAATTTGATATTATTATCGTTAGACAAAATAATTACAAAAAAATATTCAAAGTGCAGGTGGTGCATTTAGTCGAAAAACCTTCACTTCTACTTGGCAAGCTTTAGAGAAAACTTGACATGATAAAGGAAAGTTTTGTCTTAATAGCTAAATTATGGCTTTCGTCTAACAAGAAACATCAATTTCCCTTGCTTTCTAACGTTCAGTTATGAACTCCCTAATAAACATTGCGAAGAGTGTTCTGGGACACTTGAATTGAAATTTTGTGTCTGTGTATGTGAAATAATTTTTGTTCCTCGGTATTTCAGTCTTTTGATGATTTTTCATTAAATTGATTTGAGGAATGCAATATCAGAGATGAATTGTTGAAAACTGTAATTAAGTTGATGAAATTTACATTTGCAGAAGAAATTAATAAATATATATGAAAAGCTGTTAATTAAATTTTGATCAAATTATATTTGTTTTGTTCAGAAATATAGTATAAATTATTATTAATAAAAATGAACTATCAATCAAATTTACAGATAGAAAAGTTTATTATTAATTACGAAAATCTTATCGTCGCCATAGAAACTACCACATGCTTTTGGTAGTCCAAACAGGACGAACTTTGGCCAACTTTGTAACCAAGCGACTTTTTCCAAAAAATATGATTTTGCACATAAACTTAGTTTTCGGTTGTGCTGCACTTGCGTGAGGGCTTATCGTTGATAATAGTAAGGGCGTCCTCCAGCCGATATCTTTCGAGTTTTATGAGGGTATATCGTATGATTACAGAGATTTTTTTCTTTGATAGATAAATTTTAAAAAAATTTCATTTTTTTGCAAACAAAATTTAAATTTACATACAAATATAGAACATAATTATACAAAATGACAAATAAATAAAATATGTTACAAATAAAATTTAGATTTAGATTTTTGAAAACCACAGATAAAAATAAATACATATTTTTATTTGCTATGCACAAATGGTGTAAAACTAAATTTAATTCATGTAATATAACGAGACTCATAAAAAATTGCATATTATATCAAAATATTGCTTCAATAAATAATTTTACCACGAATTCTCGATTATTAGCATGCAAAATGTGCATTATGCATACTATTACTTTGGAATATTGATATTCTGAATAAAATTAATGTATGGTAATCAGGATTCATTAGAAATAAAATAAATAAAGGAAAAATTGAATAAACTATTTTCATGAAATTTGTAACAACCAACATATTTTTTATCACGAAATTGTTTTCTTCAATTATAAGTTCAATTAAATGACTAGTAAGAAAATAAAAGAAAAACATAATTCATTTTGAGAGACAAAAATCTAGAGAGCAGCATGTTTAATCAAACGTGCAAAAAGTTAAATGGAATGTGGACAAAATTCAAATGGAAAAATTTTGAATTGAAAAAAAATAATCTCGTTGTAAAAACAGATACTCCCACTTGACATTTATTACACATACATTTTCCAGAATATAAAAGAACGTAAGGTAAATTGTAGCCGATGCTGTCAGCAAAGCAAGACAAACTTCTGAAAATAAAAAATCGATGCTGCGTTTATTACATTCTATCGTTTAAAAAAAAAAAATTTAAAAAAAACGAAAAAAATATTTTGAAACCACTTGAAAACTGCTTGATGATGTACTAGAATTCATCAAATGTTACACACATTTTAATTGTTGCTTTGAATTCTTCTTTTTTTTTTTTTTTTTTTTAATCTTTTAGAATTTTGGACAGTATTTTTTAATAAAATACCGAAAATCCTCTAACTGCTGAAATAAAATGGAATTTTTAATATCTTTTGTCTGAGTGTAATATTTCAAATAGATCTCCTTTACCAAGTCATATTTGTCATGAAATATGTTTCAAATACAGTCCACATATGATTATTAAATGCTTCATATATGGTTTACATATTACTTCAAACAAATATGTAAATAACTTTGAAATTTTGTGCTGATAAAACTTACAAATAATTTGTAAAAACAGAATTTGCAAATAAATTTACAGCTTGTTGAAAATAATTTATTTAATATTAACCAACATATTTTTTAAATAGTTTAAAATATTTTGTAAATTAGATTTCTGTGTGGCAAAAATTAAAAATTAACTCATACTTCGGGGCCCTTATTTGTATAAAATTTGACAGAACAGAAAGCACTAACATTTAAGTAATTGTATTTTTATTCACACGTTTGCACATATTTGCATTTGCAACAGTGAGTACAAATAATACAGTTGAATATAAGTTATATTCAGTATTGTATGAAATTTATATGTTACGTTTCCTTACAAAACCAGTCCCAACGAGGAGATTATTACTGTCAACCCTCGTTAGCTGACTTTGTTAAGTCCTACAACAACATCTAGTGCTGAGCCATTTTATGTCGTGTTTTCATTCTTAGTGGTAGGCAGAGATTATTTTCATTATATTTAAATTTAATGTGACTAAGTATAAGTTTGTGAATACTTACAAAATATAATCGAATTCTGTATGCCGTATGTTATAACAAATTTTATCTTAAACTTTTCTTACAAAATGAGCATGACCCATAAACTTTTTAACTTTTAATTTTATTTTATTTTTCTCTCATCAGAAAATTGTTATGTAATATTTAAAAAAAGAAAAAAAAAACTTGGATTTTTAAACATTCGATGTTCATATTCGTTTCGTTTACATTCTACGCTTTTAATACGAAAAATTGCACGACTTTATGCTTGAATAATTTTTTTTCATTTAACATGTAAATTTCAGATATAACACCAACTCTATTCAAATAAAATCAACATTAAAATTGATCATGGAACGCTTTTATGTTATTTAAACGAAATAGAATTTTTATAACAATTGAAAAATTTATTTCCCTTACAGATGAAAATTATTGTTTTTTTAAAAAATGTTATTCGTTTTTTTCATTTAGGTTTTATTAATTGATTGACCATAAAGAAGTAATTCGTCGCATTTTGTAACACATACGTGACATTTAAATTTTTGCTTGTTAAGCGAGCAAACACGAAACAAGGTAGACAAGGAATAAATAATCAATTATATCTTCATATATCTCCTCTGGTAATGATGGAGTCGTAAAATTAAAGAACTTTTTCACCTCGTCGAAAATAATAAAAGTTTGATAATTTAAATAATTTATATACGCAGTTTATAGCACTACACTCAATTTACATTATAGTTAGAAGGTTGTTAAGGGGACAATTCGAAAAAATAGTATACAATTATTGTTCGAAAAAAAAGCTTAGCAATTATTTTTTAAACACACTTTACTTTAGTTGAATGTATTATATATTTGCAAATAAATGTATATATAATTGCAAAAATAACATCAATTAAATGTAGCTTAACTGAATTGATTTGAATGCATTTAAACGGAATAGCTTGTTTAGTTTATAAATAATTTATTTCCTTGAAATAAAACATAAAGGTGAATAAATGTTGAATGTTTTTTCACTTAATTGTGCTGATGACAAGGAAAGAGATTTAAAAATTCAATAACAGCAAGTTCGTGCGAAATCAATGACTAAAGCGTATTACATTTTGCAAACCTTAGAACCACATGAGGTTTGCTTAACCTAATAATTTCGAACTATCGATAGGATGTGGAAAACGTCAGTGGAGAAGAATTGATGAATAATTACATACAATATCTGATGTACGCAGGCGGTAATTTAGTTTCAGTGTTCACAAGAGGACACCTAGGGTATTGGCAAAATTGATGATAATGTGACGAGATTCTCTGCTTGTAATATCAATTGCAACGCTACTGATCAAGTTTAAGACGTCCTCTTGACACTTGGACGTCTGACACTCAAAATCACAACTCCAACAGTATTATACAAACTTGACTACTTGGCATATCAATGTTTGTACGTACATATCAAAGTATTCCTTTTAGGCTTGCCGATTTGGGAATAATTCTCAAATAGTTATTTTTAATTTTTGAACATATTTGAATTGTTTTAAATCGTTTGAATATTCGAATATTCAAAATGATTCAAATATTCAAATTCTTCGAATTTCAATTTTTGCATAAATTGTATTGAAATGTCTTGTTAAAATTTATTATCCTGCAGCATTTCATCCAAATATGACTATTCCTATTGGCACTTTATGGTAAGAGTAAATCCTACCTTAAAACGGATAAATATACTTAAAAGCACTTCAGAATTTAGAAGATCATGAATACCAAACATCAAAATTATAATATTTGAATTTCCAAACGATTCGTATTCTTTGGATATTTAAATATTCAAACTGTTTCGAATATTCGAAGCATTTTGAATATTTGAATAGTATTCACAAACATTCATTTAAGTTTGACATATTCGAATAGTCGGCAAGTCTAATTCTTTTCTTTTACTTTAATTCAAAATATTCTAATACATGATATATCAAATTTCAACAGTAGTTAAAAGTGATTAAAAAAAAAATTTCATGTTCAAAATATATTTTGTATACTAAGTTTGCCCTTATTTTCACTTTTTTAAATTTATTACTTTTGAAATTTAGAACAAAATTGATAACAATTTTTATTTCATGTTTTTTTATCACATTGATATAATATAATATATATATCATTGAATACTTAAAAGCTCAAATTTACTTGAAAATAACCTCAAATATAGGTTGAAAGTACTTACATTAAATAGTCTTAGAAAGTTTGGAGTAAAATTTAAATTCTATTAAGTTTATTACTTGAACTATCGAATTTTTTCAATTATTTTTCAAGTAAAACATATATCAAAGTAATATTATAATAAACTATATATTAAGGTGTGCTAATGAACTTAATCTCAAAAAGTCGATGTAACAAATCTTGAAAAATTGTTTTTACAGTAAACGTTTTCTAGAATTCAATTGATTTTGGAATTCAATCCATTGTTGAAACAAAACCCACAAATCACAAAATTTATTCATACAGAAACACATTTATACCAACTAACACATCTTCCTGAAAATGATATTCTTTAGAAAAAAGAACATAACACACACAGAAACGAATGTTTTCCTTTCATAGCAAAAACGTGAAATTTCTTTTCATATTCTCTCGTATAATATTAAATTTTCATTAAAACGATGAAAATATATGCTTTTATACAGAAAAACTTCTTAGAATATTCCTTTATTCACATCTATCAATTATAAAAAAATCTCTCCAACATAACTATAAAAAACGGAAAGCAAATAACATTTAAATTATTTTAATTGACTCGCTAAAAGCTTTCAACATTACAAAAACCATTTACTAAAATGTTTAAACTAAGTACACAGCTTGATATCAGAAGAACCATTTGCCTTTTAATGTAACTTCTGAATCTTTCAAATTTGATTAATCAATAAAAAAATAAAACAATTTTTGTATAATGAAATTAAAAAACTCTTTTTTCAATAGCAAAAACAGGCTGAATCTTTTTATTCTCTCTCTCTCTCTCTCTCTGCAGGTAGCATCAGGAATAATAAAAGGGTCGAAAAGAGCAGATTACAATTCTGCAGGTGTAATTTTGAAACTATTTCAAAGGCAAATCTATTAGTGTGTGTTGGCAAATCGTGACCATTTGCAAGCCTGACACAGGAAATTATAGTTTGCGCGCGTTAGCAAAACACTTGAATGACGCTCGCGAGACACACATTGAAATATAATCAGAGGCGTCGTGAAGCAACGCTAATGCCGGGGAGAGTTTTGGTTATGTTCATGCAATATGTATGAGAGTAAGGTATCAACGAGAGTATGGAAAAGTGCGACAATCCCGTGCGGATCGTCGTAGATCATTATTTAGCATAGCTTCCTCGGTGACCACGAGCTGGAAAATCGACGTGTATTACTCTAGTCGGCGCTGCTACACAAAACGCTGAGCGTACGTGAAACAGTAACAACTACGTCGACGAGGATTTATTATCATTGATGCACATCCGCGACATAAAACATGATGAATCGAGCTCACTTCCTGTCGGGTCGTCTCGCTCTTTTATTCGTGCAACGAGTCGAATCTGTCCTCTGACCTTTTTTCATCAAGCCCTACCCACCGCTACACCCAATAGCTTTTAATTAATCGTCGCTTGATTAATTTATCATTGGAGGCGCGATCGCAACTTTTCGCTGCGACGCTTCGTGTGGCCAAATAACACAACAGATCATTTTTTTTTTGTTCACCGCCATCAATTTATATTTGTTGCTAGATGAAAAACAAGCTGACTAAAAATTGAAGAAATGGTGTTACGAATTCAATATCAGAAGTGAGTTGATGAAAAAGTGATTTTTAAATCGGTAATTTTAATTGGTATTGATTTTTGTCTCAATATTGATTTAAAGTAAATTCAATACTGATATAATATTATTGTTTTCATTATTGAGTCAATAATAATTCAGTATTGATTTTCGAGTTGCCGAAATACTGATTTAATTTTGAAACAATACTTGGTTAATAATATTGAATTGGTATTGATTTTTGACTCGATATGGATTTAGAGTTAATTTAATACCATTGTTGAGTTGCTAAAATTCTAATTCAATCAATCTTTGATCAATAATATTGATTTGATACTGATTTTTTAGTCAACAATAATTCAGTCTTGATTTTTGACTCAATATTGATATAATAAAAATGTTAATATTACCATTGATTTGCTGAAAAATTAATTCGAAATTGAATCAATGTTTTATCAATAATATTAAATCGATGTTGATATAAGTTTAATTAATATTAATTTGCCGAATTATTGATTTGATATTTAATCAATAACATTATATTAATTTTAAATTTTTACGAAGTATTAAATAAAACTTAATTCTAAATGTAGAATTGCAAAAAAATCAGTCAAATATTGTGTCACTGTTGACTTAATATTGATTCTAAATTTAACTTTATCGAATATCAAATCAATTTTTGATTGATAAAAGAATATCTTTTTCATAAAAGTCAGATCAATTCTCAATCATTGATGCTGAATCAATTTTGACCATTGACCCAGTATTGAGGATGACGTCGTAAGATATTGCAGTTTTAATAAGCTGCATCAATATTTAATGATTAACTAGAAAGAAGCGCGCGCTTTTCTATTAAATTTTTAAATATAAAAACAATTTACATTTTATAAAACTATTTTGCTTCTTTTATTAAATATACTATTACAACTTAATCCAGAAATATTAACTTTCTTAGCCTTGTTTAAGCGAGTTCCCACAAAAATGCATAATTCATATAAATGACAGAATTCTGAGATTTTTTACATTAATGTAAAATAATTGTTTGTTTTCCCGAGGTTTGGTTGAACGTATAAACACCGTTTTAAAGAAAATAATTTTTAAAGTCACTCATTTTTTCAGGTTATTATTTCTTATAACAACTTCAACACTAATTTTCT
>JABFPM010001450.1:502-13680 GCA_022817325.1 Idris sp. 1 HC-2018 | reverse complement strand
GTGATAAATCCCATTTTGACAGTACCAAAATATTAAAAACATACAAAACAAAAATAAGATAAAAAGAACATTCATTTCATAAAACAAGAAGGGAAAACAGAACATTTAAAACAAAAATGTTCAAAATAAAAGCAAACTTAATACATGAACATAACTTTCATTATATTAAAACAAAAACTGTTAAAAAAATTCTTAATAAAAAATTGTACACTAAGAATACTAAACTACAACAACTGTGTTTGAGGTATCGTTTAGCCAATAAAAGCGCCATTTTAAGTACATTCATTTTAGTTAAGCAAAAATTTATTTAAACAATTTTTGTTTAAATATTTTTACGTATTCATAAAGACAGTTTTTGTTTTGAACTTTTTTTAATGAGACAAAATTCATGTTTTTACTTTTAGTTTTAATATAATAAAATTTATGTTCATGCATTAAATCTGCTTTCATTTTGAACATTTTTGTTTTGAATGTTTCTGTTTTCCCTTCTTGTTTTATGAAACGAATGCTCTTGTTATCTCATTTTTGTTTTGTATGTTTTAAAAACTTTGGTACTGCCAAAATGGGATTTATTATTACTTGACTGACACTTTTTAAAGTAGAAATATATTCTTGTTTTCCCGGATTTTGTTTCGGTTTGCCATCCGCTATTTTACACAAAATACTAACATTTTGTCAAACTATCTTTTTATTAAAATGTTTGATAAACCAATATACTTCTTAATGACATGCATTAACAAACAAAGTTTTCAATAAAAAAATGTTTTCTAAAATTATTGTTTTTAAATAACAACTTGATAACAATTTATTATTTAAATTATTTAACCAATGATTTTTATGAAAAACAAAAAAATAGAAAATTAAAAATAATACTTTTAAATTTATAAAGAATTGAATATGA
Organism: Idris sp. 1 HC-2018; assembly: GCA_022817325.1. Taxonomy (NCBI): domain Eukaryota; kingdom Metazoa; phylum Arthropoda; class Insecta; order Hymenoptera; family Scelionidae; genus Idris; species Idris sp. 1 HC-2018. Next base: position 12,779 of record JABFPM010001450.1, on the reverse strand, counting down.
ACTATTTATTTTCGATTTCTAATAATGGACACCAAAAAAGGTAGAACAATATATTTTTTAATTAATAAACTTTAAAATGTTCTACTGTCTTATCGAATATTTAATATTTTTTTAAAGTAAATATTACTTAATTAAAATTATTAATGATTTTTAGACAAACTAATCATTTCCTGCTCTACTGGCCCTAATAATGAATTTAAAAGTACTACTACTAGATGGCGTTTTAAACTCTAATATACCTGAGCGTCAGTTTCCGCAATTTTAACTCCAGATTTAGGCGTAAATTCGGGAACTTCCACCTTCTGTACCATCTCAACAATTTCGTTTCTCGAACGGTTTGTAGCCAAACCGTAAACGATTGCCTTCAGATTAGCTGCAGCGATAATGTAGTCCAAGTGCAGGGGATTATTCACGTCAAAAGTGAGGGGTTCTGGACAGCGTTTTGGTCCGGACCAGAAGGGTTGGCCACTTGAAGTGACTTGATTCGGTGGGAAGTTGAATAAGAGTTGCCTACAAAATTAACTTCATTATATCCCTTCTAATCTATAAAATAAAAATGTGTCCTAAAAATCTTACTACTCTTGTAGGTACCTAATCTGGTTGTTATACTGATCCTGCCAGTGACGTCTGGCCCAAGCGACACAGTCGCTGAAATCCTTGGGCCTCTCATCCACGAGAGCCACTTTCAGCGACTCAATGGTTTCCAGCGGCTGCACACCAGGAAGTCTTTGGGTTCGTTCTATGAACTGCGGATCGCTCAAGTACTGTTGTGCATTTTCCGCCGCCTGCTTGAAAAGTCCCTCAAAATTGTCTCGCGCCCACTGCAAAGTGTGCTCAATCGCGTTCGGGAAGTTTTTCAACGTACAAATAGGAATACTTTTTTCCGGGGGATCTTGCGAAGAACTGTAGGATTCCGTCATAAATGGTACTACAACCTGGAAGAACAAGTTTACCAGTTAATAAAAGTAACATGAAAATAAATACAATATTTCCTACCTGAGTATTGCCCTTGGTGCCCAAAGTGCCGGACTCCAAAAGCGGTTTGCGATAGTAGACACAGCGACGATCCATATAAATGCGTGCATCTACATTGTCAAGCGCATTGGCAACACAATCTAGAGCTTCGAAAAATTCGTCATTATAAATTCTTTCTGTTTCAGCGCACACACGATTTTCATGGGCAATTATATTCACGTCCGGGTTCATCCACTTGATCACCTTCGCGGCGGTCGATGATTTCGATTTGTTTACGTCGTGGGGTCGGAATAGGAACTGACGATTCAGGTTTGACTTCTCAATGAAGTCCATGTCCGTTACGGTTATGGACCCACTTTTTGAACCAATTCCCAGCATAGAGAAGTTTTTCAACAATTCGCAACCTACAATTTGCAAAGCATTAATATAGTTCATTAATTTTAATTCTATAATTATAATTTGAAATCATTTACGACCGCAATAGGCTTAAACGATTGTTTTATAGAAATCTATCATACGCTATATATATATATATCTATATCTTAACAATAGTTTCGATCAGAAAGTATTTTCCACATGCCTTACTTGTGCAGAAAGTGTTTTCCGTACGAGTACAAAAAACGGCCACTTTCCGAACTAAAATCGATGCGTGAAAAAGTCACTTTCTTAGCACCTGTTATGAAAATAGGTTTTGTAAGCACTTTAAAAACATTTTGTACTTTTACATTTTATTCGGTAAAAACATTGTTTTGTCGGATTTTTTCCAGTTTATCTTTACCTTTTACCGCAAAATGACCCAATTAATTATCTACCTTAACAACAGTCTTTATGCATAAGTTATAGAAAAAATAAAACAGCTTGGTAACTTTTACGCTATTACAATCGTAAGCTATTTCAACTCAGTATAATTCAAATTTGGCGCCAAAAGTATTAGTAACTTACCAATAGCACCAGCCCCCACCACAAACAGCTTCAAATCAGCGAGCTTCTGCATAAACTGTTTGCCAAAGACCGCGACAAGTTTATCATACCTCGAGCCAACCGCCAAACAGTCCTCCTCCTTGATACTTCCCTTTTCCGGCAAACTCTCGATTGCGTCAAAATACAGCCACTGATAAATCGGGTGAAACTTGCCCGAGCAGGCCTTCATCACTTCCTGCGCCATCACGCCCCCTATCATCGCGTTCATTGGGTTCACATCACCGGAACAGATCTTCGCAAAGGTGTCCACCAAGTCCTCGTTGATTTCCACGTCCAGGCTATACTCCTCCTTCACCTCCTTGGCCATCATCTTAAACTCGTCGGCGTCCTCCTGATTCCAGGCCCGCGGCATCTCGCGTTTCTTGTCCCTGAACTTGTCCAGGGTCAAAAAGCAGAGATGAATTTGCGCGGGATTATCGAACTTGCCGAAGTCGCTGATCAAAAATTCGGGACTCTTGAGAGACTCACTGAGGGGTTTGAAGGACACGGTCTTGGGCATTTTTACCTGGGTGACGATGCCCCCGGTCTTGTACTCCTGGTACTTGGAGGTGTCGCCGATGCTAAATGTGTACGGACCCAAGACCTTGATCTTTTTGGGCTCGCAGTCGTTCAGCTCGACCATGCCCTGTACTTCGGAGAAGGTCACATGGTCGCCGTCCTCCATGCCATGACGGGTATCGTCGAGACAGGTGACAACACCCTCTTGGTCACGCGAGACACTGGCAATCATTGCGCTAACGGGGGGCTCGCCATTTGTGTCGACAACGACGAAATTTTCACCGAAGTCGCAGAATACTTGGGAAAAGAGGCCGCGAGTGTCGCCGATAATCAGGGCGATGTTTTTCGCGTGGCACATCTCGGCGATGGCGAGCTGCATGAACAGGGGGGTCTCGGTCAGAACGATGACTTTGAACTTTTGAATGTACTCGGGGGTGAGGGAACCGGAGTAGTGGTATGTGGGGACATAGTTGTTCAGCTCGGACAAACGTCGCAGGCAGGCTTCGGCACGGTTTTTGCCTGCAAAAACGCGTAAATTGAATTCCAAAATCAAGTATCTTTTAAGATTGTCGAACTTGATTAATTTTTAGATATTATAATACATGCTTTAGTTTGTTGACATTTGAAATCCTAATTCAAGTACCTTTTAAGATTGTTTGCTTAATATTTTATTAGATTATTGAAATACGTGATAAGAGATTTTAAATAACATCACAGAGGGGATTTTTTTGTAAGAACAAAATTCCAACTTTTGATACAATTAAGTTGATGTCATTCAAAATTAAAAACTGACCTAAATTATGTAATTAGTGATCCCAATTTACTTACAATATAAAATAGGAACTTGAAATTTTGCAGACACCTTTAAAAATATATTTTTAACTAAATGTCGTTAGCTTTTTTGTTTAAACAAAAAAGAGGAAATAATTACATCAAATGTTAAAAACTTGTTTTTAAAATTATTAACTTTTACAATTCTGAAAGGTGTTTAATTTTGAATTTTAGGGTTGTCTTAATTATTTATTTTTAATATTTTACTAACAATGTAAGGTAACCAACACACCAACGTCTATTGGTCTAGAAATGATTTTTTCCGGTAATATTTAATGCCAAAAGCATAGAACTTAAGCGGTTTCTGTGCAAAATTAGAACTAATAAAGTTACGAGGTATTAAAATTAGAAAAATTAAACATGTCAGAGCAATACAGAGCAGAGTAGAAATATAAGGTAGTGCATACAGGGACTAAAAAAGTGTAGCCCCTTTTTCTTTCGAATTAAATTTTAATTTCTTCACTCATCCACTTGGATATTTATATTTTAAATATACTTCAGTATTTCTATACTGCTCTCTATTGCTTTAGGTTAAGCTTTATATTTTTAACTTTAATGCATCATAACTTTTTAATTCTTATTTTGCGCGGATACTGTTCAAGTTCACTGTGCTTTTGGCATGAAATATTATTGGAAAAAATATTTTTAAAATCAATAGGCGTTGGGTACTTTTGTAAGATTCATTATGATAATAGAATTAAGACTAATGTCATGTTTTTTTCATAATATACTGTTTTATGTTTCTTAATACTTTTATTATGAGCTTGAAAATGTAATTGTTTACCAATATCCTCTTGAGTCAAGTAGAACTGTGATCCCAAGTCTGAAATCTGGCAGGTATTTTCATCGTGTAATGTGACAGATTTGACACCGCCGAGGATAACATTTTTAGCGATTTCCACACCGAGGCCTCCTAAACCTGAGATGAGGACATCTGATGAGGCCATGCGGCGCATCGCCTCATGGCCCAAAACATAAAGCTGTCGCGAGTAGAGTCCCTCATCAATATCCGTAGAGGCCCGAGAAGTTGAACCATTTTTCGCCATATCTGAAAAAGAAAGAACAAACATTTTCAACACCAGACAAAATTTGGATATAACTATTTCCACAAATACAAGAAAACTCGATTTTTTTATTTTATTATTTAAAATAAGTCGTATAAAAAGAATAGGAAGCTACTAAGCAAATTTTAGTTCGTGAAATTTTTATAATCTAGCTTGGCAAGTTTGATACACTTTGTTGGATTTATCTGTCTTGCGATTAATTTCTTATTAATAGATACAGGTCTCAATATCCGAGCATTGATTGAAAAGAAAGAAAAAGTCAGACTACATTATCAGAAGTAAAAGAAAAATAAAACATCTAATGAAATCAATTGGATATTTAATGACTAGTTTCTTGTTGTCACAAATTATATACAAGTGCAATTGGTTTTTCTTTTCTCTCTGAACTTTGGAATTAAGAAAAATTGACATTTTCCTTGAATTTTTTTATTAAAGTAATCTATATTATTGAAATATTATTGCAACTTTACGTAAAATAAAAAATTCTTTATAATAAATTGGTGAAGTTTTTTTTTAAACCAGCTTTTTATTTGCTTGTACACAATTATAACAGACAATTAATGTTGACATTGAATAAACAAGTATCATTGAATTTACTGAATGATATTAATTCAAAATAAAAATTTATATATTTATTAAGAGTTTTGCATTAACATACTAATCATTTTTACTATTTTGCAATTCCTATATTTTTCAATTACATTTTAACTTATTACGCAACAATTATAAATTCAAATACTCAATTGATATGTACAATAACAAAAGTCTTTTATTTTAATATTATTTAAATTATATTCCGTAACTAAATTAAAGCAAAATATTTATAATTCAATTTCAGAATTATATAACGGTTAAATGAAGCATTTTTGTTGTTAAATATTTTAAAAACAATTAATATAAATTTTTACGTGAAGTATAATTTAAATTTTTTAACAATGTCTAACATTAAAACAAACACAAATATTCCAGCAAAACAAATTTTTAAAAAAAATTAAGTTAAGGTGTCAAAAGACACAAAGTCAAATCCGATATGGTCTAGTGGCAAGGATACCCCAGAAACATCATGCTAATGATTAATTAGAGTGAAAATAAATTATGATACGACATAATTGCTGTGAGTCATATAGCTTGCTTTGTTTCCTTATTTCATCATACCTTCAACGCCAACCGTTGAATTTAATTACAAAATCTTAATCCGTGTTTACAAAAACAACACACATTATTTACCATATATATATATATACAAATACATATTTACATACACTTTTTATAATAATCACATACCAACAAATATATATATATATATTTTTTTAAAGATATGGCGGCGTAATCAACACCATTTGCCAATTACAAGTTTTTTACAGGAGGATTTTCTTAATTCTGTTATGGGGTAATTAATTCTGTCTTTCGCATGTGATGATATCTCGTCTATGTCTGTCTTTGTCCGTTCGTCGTGTCATGTTTCTGTACATGCCGGCCCTACAGCTTAACGTGGGTTCCGAATCACGGGGTAACTGGTATCGCCATCTATCGTCGGGCAAACTGATGGTGATCCGTTTCAGCAGACCCAACACCCCTTGCACACGTCAGATGGCGTATACCTTCACCTGCCGAGCACAGACTAGTGGTACAGATACCGGTCACCCACCACCATCCAAGTACCGACCACCACCAATGTTGCTCAATGTTGCTTAACTTACGTGATCTAACGAGAACGTGTTAGACAACATTGATACGCCCGCTGGCTATTTTTTCAGTGATGGACGCAATGTATGCCGCCATCTCTGTGAAGCACTAAAAAGTTTTTAACGAAACACAGATCGATAAATAATTTTTTGAAAGGAAAACAATAAGATATTACTCTTTTTAACTTAAAGCATTTGTAAAACTCATATTTTGAAAAAAATTGTGATAGCTTTCAAGCCTAAAAATTGTTATAAATCATATTAAATTCTTACTGCCAAAAGATAGTGGCATAATTATTTTGTTCACAATTATATTTTTTATAAATTATATGATCAGTAAATGTTTACATAAATTAAAAAGATGTATTAACTTTGTATTTAGTATAGAACTTTAATAAGATATTTTTTTCAAAAAACAAAAAAAAAATGTTTATTGAATGCAAAATATTTTTTCACTAACATAGAGTATTTTTCGCATTTTATATGAGATGCCGCATTAAATGTGCCGCGAAATCTCGCGCGGCTTAACAAAAGGAATTTAAATGCCTGCGCAACTTTGAATCAATGGTCGGTCCACAGATACTTTATAGTTTAAAAAAGGTTCCTACCTTTCTTTTTTTCTGAGAAAAGTTGTACGTGAAGACCACCAGCGTCTCATTCATGGGAACCTCCTTGATGATTTCATTCTCAAATAATATAAATTGTCAATATTCGGACCTCACACAAACAAGTATAATATAATAATTTTAAAACAAAAACAATTTGCAGTGTCATTAAAAATAAATTGCAGCAAAAAATTGATTCCATCATAAGATAAAATGTTTATAAAATATAAAAGATACATTTATATAGTCATACAAATAATTATTAGGATTAAATATCAATAAAATTGATTGTAAATTATTTTCATTAAAAATTCTTCTAACATATTGTGATTCTACACGATTTATCATATAAAGATTCAAAATATCATTAGTTACATTTATTAAATCTAATTCATATGATATTGCATATAAAACATTTAGAAAGAAATTGAAGCTTTTAAGAAGAAAATGGATTTTCATATGCAAAAAATTGTCAGTGCAAATATTGATATGCATAGAATGTTAATTAAAAAAATCTCCCCCACCTGCCTTTAATAGTTGCGGTGAAAAGAAGAAGGAGGAGAAAAAAGAAAAAGAAATTTAAAGAATGACGTGTATGCAGTCTGGTCGAAAGATTCCGGGAAGGGATGCTGACTCGATATTCGTGAATCATATCCCGACATTCCGAATTCAACAATTATGTTACCGGTCAAATGTTGCCAGTCCGCGATCTTTTTGAGTTCAAAGCAGCATGACCGTCGATCAGAGGTCAGAAATCAGTGCGACCAATAATATGTTTCTTTTAAATTGCGAAAATGACCCAATTCAAGATTGTGGCTCGCGAATGCAATCCTGCCTTTTTATTAGCGATCAAGTTCCAGTGTCCAGTGATTGTTTAAAAAATGATTACGAAAGTGACGGTGAAGATGACGGTCGAGTTATGGTTCCAACAGGTTGAAATATTTGTCAAAACCATTTTTAATACTATTTATTGGGTTGAATGATATATCTTCTATTTTTCAATGCAGATCCGTTGAAATGGAAATTTAATAACATCGAATCTTGGCTGTCGTGGTGCACAAAAGTCTTTTCCATCAAACCACCACCTGACAGTTCAAAGTTTCCAAAAACTGGCAGGGAACTGTTAAATTGGTCGTTGGAAAATTGGAAGACAATTTCTGGAGGCCGTACGTTGGCTCGTCACTTTGCGCATTTGCGATTTCAGACAACAGGATTTCTTGATCAAGATCTTTGCGGTGAAGATATATTTGCAGGTAAATAAATTTCAAAACTGAAACAACTGATCAGTTTTAGAAAAAAATAAAATCAATAGCATAATAGAAAAATTTAATGAAAAAAGGGTGCAATTTATTTCGGATAAAAAAAGACCATTCCCAGCGGACTTCGGTCAACGATGGTTAAAGACGTTCAGGCGTTATCGCAAATTTAATGCTAGTGCGATCTATTAACGATAAGAGTTCATTTCAAAAAATACTTAGATTTTAGATTTGCCCAGAATACCAATTCTAAATAAAATTGCAAAATAACTTAATTATAATTAATAACAAAAATGCAGAATTATTTTCTATGACTCCAGTGAAATTACTAAAGTTCTTTTTTCCTGAATACTTTTAAGAAATTATATATATTCAAAAGAAAAATTTCTGTTTCAAGACATTTTGTTTAAGAATCTTGCAAACGCAGTAAGCCGCTAAAATATATCGTCAGTTTGAATAACGTTCTCAACATTCAGCCCGGTGCCGTTTATTAAACGAATCAGTGTTATCGCGGTGAGAGCCCTCATGAATAAACCATTAAGTGTTTAGGGCCAGTTCCAGGGGCGAAGACGACCGGGGCTTACACCGGCAAAGCTCTCCGCGGGAGCGCACTGATATTGTTTTCTTGATGAACGCGAAACATCCTTTCATCTTTACTTCTCAGAATACCATTATTTCTAATGTATAATGCACTTATGAACACTTTTTTGTAATACCGTCAAATGGTGCAACTTTGCACCACTTTTCTTAATTTTAGGATTTCAAGCCTTATTTAATAATTAAAAGATGTTTATTTCGGCTGCATCATGCGTGAGTTATTCAAATAAAGGTCTATACTTTGTAATTATGTATTAATTTAAACATTAATAATAATTTCATATTAATTTTTCTATTTCGACAATGTTTTATAACAGATATTTTTTTAAACTTGTTATCAAGTCAATTCAATTAGTATATTTTGTTTATTGGTAAAAAAAAGTGTTATTGAAAATTGTTGATTAACATAGAAATATGTACATAATATACTTTGTAAGATATTTTCTGATAAATACCATCCTCAAATCGGCATTATTAAAACGTCAAATAAACGATGTTGTTGATAATTTTTTGTGTGTGTTTATTAATTGGTCAAAAATTAACAAATTGATATATTTTTATTGTAATATTGAATAAAGTCAATTGTATTACAAAAGATTGGTTTGAAATTAAAGTTGACCTCAGTTACGTAAAAATGTGTTATCATTTGTAATAAAAACTTTTTTTAAACAAATTCAAAGAAATTATTATACGATCACATAGTAACATAGTAAAATATCTCATATTTACAGTAAAATACAATTGACATTTGCATAGGTTAATATTTCAAAACGATGGTTCAAGTCTCGATTGAAATTCTTTTGTATTTACCGATTTTCGATTTTTTTTCTTCTAGGATATAGTTAAATCAATTTTTTAATGTTATTTTTTTTAACTTTCAAGAGATATATACATTAAACATAGAGTGAGAATGAAAATTTTCGCACCATATTGGATCAGATACTATTAGGGTAGGTAGAAAGTGGGAGTAATAAGGGTTGAAATCAACAGAAGCATAGGTCATTCTGTTAGTCTTCGCAGATGGAGCAGCAGAATGTCACGCTTATAATATGATAGAAACTGACTCGTGAAGTGCGGATAATTGTTTTCTTAATATATTCTTGAAAACAGTTTAATATATTACATCAAAAGTAATAATAAATTTTATTTTCAAAATTATCTGAAAATTTGATTTGACTTTGGATATTTAACGAAAAACTCTTGTATTGTAGTAAAAAAAAGTAAAATGGCGTATATTTTAAAAACTATAAGAACTAAAGTGAAATACTGAAGATTAAATTTAACTACGTGATGTGGAGAATCCAAACTCACCTTCAAACAGATAACCGAATTCATCCTTCGACCATATTTTATGATGGTAAATATGAATATGCTTTCATTGTAGTTCTTAAGGCGAATTCATTACTATTTTATTTTCGCGTATTACGCGAAAATTTTTGCGTCTTGTGATATTTTTCGCAATTTTTTTTTAATGTTTAGAATTATGTAAAAGTTCTGTTTAAATGTATGCTTTTAATGAAATTAAACATTTTAAAAAATGCATATTATTTTTATTTCTATGCTACATGAGTAATTTTACAGATGACACCTTTAAAGTTGCTAATTAAATAAATGAAAAAACTCCTAAAACGAAAATATCTGTAGAATTGCTAATATATAGTCACCCTTTACATTTTCATTGAGCTCAATTTTTTTGTACATTTGATAGGCCAAGGAACAAGAAAAAAATAGTTTTGAAGGTTTGCTCTGGGTTCCAAAATTTTGATTTTTTTTATTGCTGTAATGAAATTGTATATAAAATTGCTTTTGATAGCACATTTAAGGGTGTCATCCTTAAAATTTTAGAGGGCACCACTATTTTTGTCTATTTTAGAGCGTAATAAACAAGAAAAAATAACCCCAAACCAGAAAATTTTCGATTTTTTTACGGCTAAAGGAAAATTATCTGTAGAATTGCTCATATATGCAAATTATTTTTTCCTTAAATAAACAAATATGTAATTATGAAATAAATTAATTCAATATATCGACATATGTGTTCACATTTTATGAAAGACAAAAGACAACCAAATTCAAATGTCGAATGTTTGATGAGTGTTAAATTTATTGCTTAAAAAACAAGATTAAAATAAACTGTCATTTGGAGATTGTTTTAATTGATATAGTAACAAAGCGAACATAAATTTTAAGTAAAAATTTTAGGTATTCCCATTGAAACCCCCCAACATTTTAATTATTAAAAATAATTCGATTTTCAGCAAAAAGTTGCAGCAATTTTAACTCCAAATCCTGGTTACTGGCTTATGTTTCTAAAAAGTTTCGAGGTTACTTTTTTTTAAACCACTTTTTAAAAAACTTGAAATTGTTATTCCATTAGATAGACTCAGCCTTCTGCAGCGTACCTGTTCATTGATTGGTTCGTCAGGAGGAAGTGGTAGTGGGACGGTCGGAGGCGGTCAAGTTCAATTGTGGCAATTCCTACTGGAACTACTTTCGGATTCATCTAATTCGTCTTGTATTGCGTGGGAGGGATCCAACGGTGAATTTAAACTTACTGATCCTGATGAAGTCGCTCGCAGATGGGGAGAACGTAAAAGCAAGCCCAACATGAATTACGACAAACTTTCCCGAGCACTCAGGTAGTGAACCTGTCAATTTAAATTTCAAATTATGAAAGAAAAAGTAAATATTATAACGGAAAATTATTGTCCATTTCAGGTATTATTACGAAAAAAACATAATGACCAAAATCCATGGAAAACGGTACGCCTATAAATTTGATTTTCATGGATTAATGCTGGCGTGTCAAGCTCAGACAGGAATCAGTTTGGAACCAATAAACCATCGTCAAATTTATTCGCAAACCTCGAGTGCGCCATCTGCAGTGCATTGTTGCTGGTCACATCACTGTTATTCTTCTTCGACATAATTGTTAATGTAAAAATGTATTTATTATAGATTGATTTTGATTAATTTATAACTCGATATATTTAAATTAATTTTAACTTATTCAGAATTAAAGAATCAAAATTCCTTGTATCTAACTAATTTAATAATTTTTTACAACAATTTTGAAAATTACTTTTAGAAACTAAAACAAAAAATCTGATAATGTAAATAAATTACAAAATTCTTTAAGAAAATTGTAACCTAATATAATTCAATAAAAACTTAACTTATATCTTGATGTTTTTTTTTTTTGAACAAAAATAAAAAAGGTAATATGCGAAAATTTTAAACAGTCAAATTTGAAATAATGATATTTTGAAAAGTATATGTCGATTTAGTAGAACTATTGAAATGTAAATCCACGCGTGGTAATGAAGAAACCTACGTTATTAACTGACGCGAACAATTTATTTCTCTTTTATTTCACCTTTAATCTCTTAGACTACGCCTATCTATATTATATCTTTATTTCAGAGCCTAATAGCAACTGTCATACATGGGAGTATTTGTCAATATGATATTTATACTAAGATAGTTACAGTATAAATGTCTATTCTATCTGCAAATTATCATTACGTCTTTGCTTATTGTTTAATATGATAAACAAAAAACCAATTTTCATCTTTTTTATTGCATAAAAATCATCTATATTTTTGACCGTTAAGTGCTACTTGTTTAAAGTAAGTATTAAATAACTTGTACATAATTAAAACTTAAAATTTTGTTATCTGTACAGAAATAATAAAATTATACTCTTTAAACTTTTAACATATTACACTTTTTTATATTACCCGTGAATATCCTAGGGTAATGGAACCAATGAATGACCGCGCAAG
>JABFPM010001449.1:0-20304 GCA_022817325.1 Idris sp. 1 HC-2018 | reverse complement strand
TTGAAATAAATTATAGTAATAGGTACAATGAAAATAAATTAAAATGTTTGAATAAGTTATACCAAGTAATCCGGTTAATATCCAGTTTTACTTTTAAGAAAAGAAATATCTTATCACAATGCATGGGTTTTTAATTGGAAAGTCTTAAGAGAATTGGTTATATTTTTTCTAAATGAGGTCTATGTTTGAAAAAATTAAAGTTTCCTGTTCTTTTTTACTTAATATTTTCATTAAGTTGCATCTTTTAATAAGTGTCAAAGTCACAAATCTTAACTCTCTCTTTTTGTCTTGACTTTCACCCGAACAAAAGAGTAATATTTTCGATGTCCGATTTATTTCAGGGTTAACTTGGCTGGGGTACAGAAAAAGAAAAAAAAAGTCTAAATGAAAAAAAAGGAAAGTCAGTTACACGCGCCGGAAAAATTACGTTAAACGCCACGCGAACCCTTTTCTAAAAAAGCACCCCACTGCTCAAACTTTCACCAAAAAGTTACAGCCTCAAATGTCCCTGACAATGTTCAAACTTTTTTTTACGATGTTTATGCATTTACCTGCGTAACGCTGGACAATTGACGCATTAGTTCAGGTATTTGTAATCCACCACAAAGTTTCAGTGGCTAAAATACTATTGACCTGGTCATTACGAAAATATTTTTCGTTTTATTGCTTCGAACGGTAAAAAAATTATTCCGACTCTAAAATTAATATTAACGAGACATTATTTATGGCATGAGATTATAGTTTATTTGAGTCAACAATAGTCAAATATTTCTTTTTGATAATAATAAAAAAAAAAAAACTTGTGCATTGTACTTTGAATCATAAAATCATAATTTTAAAAATTGTTATTGATCGATATTGAATTAAATTTTCAGTGCGTGTGGCGCAGAAAACCATTTTTTTCTTTTTCTTCTTCCTGCAGTAAAACCGGTTCGATATTTAAAACGGAAATGGACGCGTTGCCTTGGCTTGCGGATTCGCTTTATGACTTTCAGGTTAATACAAATATTGGCCACTGGTTGTTAACAGATAGTATGAGGATATATGAAATAATTTTAATTGAATTAAAATTTTTATTCGTATAAATGGAATTTATTGCTGGATACAGGAAGGCTCATTTAAGTACAACTATGAGTATATTACTTTGACGTTGCAACTAATGAATTGTATCCACATTAAAATATACAAAATTAATTTATAAATAAAAATTAATAATTACAAATCTACATTAAATTTATTTGTACTTTTTTTGAATTACTTTTCTTAGTAATTTTTTTAAAAATAATTTCTTCTTTAATCTTGTATTTTATAATGAAAAAACAAAAATAAAACATAAAAAGCGCATCTTCTTTTTTATGATAAACGTCTCGTCTGAAATTAAACCGAAAATAAATTGAAAAAAGAAGAGGTTCGTTTCGGAGCTGACACATCCATTGGTGGAAAAGACAGGAAAAGGCACTTCTTAACATGAAAAGGATGCACCGGTCTGCTCTCAAGAGCCTCACATTTGGGTAATGTTCTCGGGAACACTGGAGCCGACATTAACCGCGTATTGTTCAGGAATCGTGCGGAAAATCTCGCGGAATGCCGGCAATGTTGATATTGAATTCAACATGGCCGTTCTCAGCAGGGTCGTTCCACGGCAACGAGAGCATCCAATGTGCACTTGTGACTTATATGTGTATGTATAAAATGGATCGGTGTGTAACACAAGTGCATGTGCACACACACACGTACACTTACGTGCACACAGTGGCGTGCAAGCGGCACGTAGATAGGGTGCTTTCGATGAGTGCGAAGGGGGTGGCGCAGCCAAGGGTGGACCGAGCTTCGTTGCCAGGGCAACCCGAGGGGAGACCATTTCATCCAGTTCACGAGACTGACTCGATCGGCAAACTTTTTGCTTCCAAAAGAATATGGCAAAAAAATTCAAAATAAATTTAACAGCAAACTTTCATTTTCATAACTCTACTTTTTATAAATGTTTAGTCGGCGTTTTAATTAGATATCAATTAAAGCTTTTTTTTATAAAAATATAGAAAAAGATTTTTCGATGCTAACTAACAATATTGCAGAAAGAGAGGGGTAAAATGAATAATTTAGTCCGAGAGAATCCTGTGATTTAACACGAAGCACCCTCATGAAAATTCAACCCTGCTGATGACGTCGATGAAATTTGTAATCGAATTAATCCGGCGCAAGATTTGCTTCCCCCTGCACGAGACACGTTTTTATTCAAGTATATGTGAGAAAGGTAATGCTTAATACCCGACAAATAGAGGCAGCTTGCTGAATTATTCAATAACTTTCTTTTTCAGTTTGGTACTTGAAAACACCGGGGGCCATCGCCGAAGAAACATCGGCCTTCATTTATGAAATATAATTCCCATTTAAGTTGATCCAATGAAGCTAATTTTGTTATTTCAAAATTCCTTTTCAGAGAATACACCGGGCAATTTAGCAGAATTAATGAAATTTTGTCAATTACATATTAAACTTGTTGTTTTTTTTCACACCCCAGTGTCATGTACAGAAGACGAAGATTGAAACAGAGGTCTGCGTCTAATTGCTGCTGTATATTAACTTTAATACCCAACTTGAACTGATATTAGCAAAACCGCCGAAATTTCCCTCCTCTTGCAGTCACCCCTACAAATTACGATACATCTAGTGGGGCTATAAATCGTTGCGAAATTGTAAACGTCCGACTGACTGTAGCCAGTGGTTTTCCTTATACATTCTGGAAGGGAAATGATTCAGGCTCATCAGCATTTTGAAATTCAAGAAATAAAGAAGCCATTCCTCTGAATCAGTGAATACCAAAACGCTGTAGAATTTGCATTTCTTTTTTCTATCAAGTTTATTTCAACCCTTTTGTTTTGTTCTTCAACAACTTTGAGTAAGAAAAAAAATAGTTTTCTTAAAGCTGATTTTCCACTGCCAAAATTTTAGTAAATAAACTATAGTTGTAAACTAATAAAATGTTTGTCGATGGAAGTGATAATTTGTTGTCATAATAATTTTATGGCGAGACTAAAAATCACATACAATAACCATAAATTGTCGAGTTATGACATTTAAATTGTATTTTCCTCGTTGCGGTTGAAGAGGTGTCTAGAAAATGATTTTTAGACCTGCATTAATTGCCAAGGTGAAATAAATTTTTGGTCTGCGACGTGGCATTGTCTTGGCTTCGTCATCGTGCTAAAATTAGTTTTCATTTAAAAAACGGCCTTTAATTTGGACTTAATCCTTTCTCGATCGATCAACTCTTGGCGTTTACTAAAAGAGTGGACCGGCCAGTTGAAAGCTCATATCAAGAGTGGCTGTGATCACGGACCATAAGGCTACAGGTCGTCATAAATCTTAAATAGCGATTAAATGTCAACCGCTCGCCCTGGGACGTTCGGTGTATAAGATGCGCCTGAAAACAATAACTCGATTTTAACGGCCATTAAAGCCGTTTACGTTGACGTTTTATTGAGTTTAAGTGAACTTGTCTGGAAGGCACTTTGGAATTCTTTTATCATTTATTTCATCAATTTCATTTGAGAATCAAGTCATGTTATATTAATTTTATTGCAACAAGATATATGTCAGTATTTCTATTATTAATTGCCAAAAAATTTTCGGTTGTCATGTAATAGCTAAGCAATTTAATTCTTTGCTTTTTCAAAATATTGTGCAGCGATGCAGCAAGTTGCAGCATAATTTTTAATTATGAAAGTATCGATGCGTGTTATATGAATGGGTAATTTGATATAATCTCGGCCAATTTTCAGTGTAGTATTAAATTGAACGAATAAAAATTAATTGCACCGATAATAATTTACACAAGTTAGTTTTATATAAGAAAAAAAATGAAAATCACTTGGGAATTCAGTTTATTAGCACAATTATGCATGAATCTTGCGGAAGCATCGATCGTAGATAAGTTTTCAATTATTCTTAATGTTATGCTAAGTTAAGCTTAATTGTTTCATAAATACATTTTATCAGTAAATTTAATGAATAATTCTGTATGTAATTAAAAATACAATAACGTTGAATTAAATGGCAGTCTTTGATGTTATATATGTGCTTGCACGATCTAAATGTCTACTTAGATAATGTTTATGTTCAATAATAATTAAAAGTGTAACAAGATGCCAGATATACATTACAAAAACAAGTGTCTTCTTTTAAGTCACTTTTACTATTTAAGGCATTAAACGTGACACAAAACGGTTGTTTTGAGACACTTTTACCGCCTTAAATGATAAAAGTGACTTTAAATAAGGCACTTGTTTTTGTAGTGTATTTATACATTGTTTCAGCCAGAACAATTCTTTGCAATAAAAATTAAAATCGTTAATTTAATTTATATTTCAAAAAAATTGATAATGTCTTTCTTAAGAAATCATAAACTTTTTATCCAGAAAGACTAACAAAAACATTTCACAAAAAGTATTATTGAATGGTTTTTTTCAACAGCAAATGTCTTTTATAGAGTCTTGCTTTTTAAAGAAATATTCTTTGTGAAAAATTCGAAAAGGTCTCTAGCTGCTACAAAAAATTGAAAAGAGTTTCTTCAAGTTTGTATAAAATATTTTAAACTTCATGAAATTATTTTTAACGTTTACAGTTAATTTCTTATGAACTACAATTTTTCACAAAAAGAAATCAGTAAATTGAAAATTTGTTTCCAGGTCCAAAAATGTCTAAATACGATCCTGAAATTGATGCGATCTGAACGCAGCCATAATCCCTGAAGGTCGCAATGGATTTGAATAAAGAAATTGGTTGAAGACGAGCTACCGTAAATCGCCTACAGAGTACGCGCAGCAACTTGATATTTACAAAAGTTATTATAAATGTCTTTGGCTGATATCTCTTTCCTTGTTTTTTCCTCCCCGGCGGTGACCCGAGATGGAGGCCGTGGGTCGTGACCGTGCCGTATCTTCTCCCCTCTCGGACAACTGTCTGCGTTTTTCACCGACTCGAGATTTTATTCGCCTACAGCCCCGCGAAATTAAGCCGTTTTGAGATATTTATGAATGGACCGTCGCTCGGGCCTGGGGAACAAAGGATATGCGACTGGCGTCGTATTTTCAGACGAGCTTCAATTTGCGGGAGTTGTCAAACCCCGGTATTCGTTCCACGGCGACGGTCATTATTTATTTGCAGCGAGGATAGTCCCAAAATTGTGTTTGTCAACGCATCGAGAAAAGATGGCCTGCAAAACTCTCTTTTTTCTTACATTTTCAGTAATGCAATTATTCTGAGACAATTTATTCGGGTGATAATTGCACTTGGTGACGGGAAAACAAAAAACAAGTAAAAATAAAATACACATTATTAGTCGAAACTAAACTCTGCCAATTACTTGAGATTTATTATTTTTATTACTCATTGAAATTACTGAGACCATTAAGTTAAATTTAAATTCAATTTTATTATATCGTCAGAGAAAATATGTGTTTCTAGATTATTTAATGTTACTTCATTTTTTGCATAAAAATGGGCTATTTTTATTTTTACAAATTTTTGTTCATTTTTAGAGCAACTCTGTTAACTAAACTGTTAATTAGACGTTGATAATAAATAATCAAGGAAATTTTTTTCGACGGTATAGATTAGGTACATTCTACAAGTTTAATATAAGCTGCATTCTCGGCCAATTAAAATCTTAGAAAAGTGGTCGTGTAGTATTAAGTGTGGGCCGCGAGTAAATCTCGATACGTCACATAAAATTATTCGTATTGCGTCATACAATGCACTTAATTTATTAAGGCAAGCCTTCAGCGTAAATATTATAACAATTTTGTGCCAATTATTTTTATTATTAATTAATAATAATTCATAATGCAGAAATAAAAAAATAATAAAACACTTTTTGTTTAACTTACGATTTAAAATTTTAAAGTTTTCATTTCTGAATTCTCTAATAAAAGCTGTTTTATTTTTTGCTAACTAAAAAATAAGGGATTAAATTTTTTGAAACAGTTGTTTCCAACCATTAGAGGATTCTTCTTAAAACTTGGAACGACCTTTTTAAGAGTGTTATAACTATAATTAACACAGAAGTTTATACTAACTGCTTGCATTATTTTTATTATTTATAAATGCGAAATTCTAACTATTATTATTATTATACATTATACCCTCGTAAACTTCAGTTTTAATTAGAATATCCTAGTTTTAACGGGTGAGATGATTACTCAAATGATAATTTTCCCGTAATCAAAAATAATGTTCTTATGTAAAAGATTATTACGTCATTAAATTTTATAGTTACATGAATTTTATAATAATACATTTAAAAATTTGATAAACATGATTTATTACTGCTCAAATTGAAAGCAACTTTCTAAAAAAAATTTTTTTTACAAATTCTGTTTTTTCATATATAATTTTGTATTTACATTTTACTTCAAACAATTCAATTCAATCTGCAGGAAAAAAAAGTCAGACATAATCTAAACTTAACGTAATCTAACAACACCCTATAATACGTTTGCGTGTATGAAGTCGATACCCTTAGAAAAGGTCACTTAATACCCCAAGCATACCTATAAATTATATATAATGACACTAAATCTAAATTTAAACACGATTTCGTCGAAAAAGGTATAAAACGAGACACTGATCGCGTGCAAATGTTTCGATAACTTCCCACGTATTTGCGATAATTTTTCTGCTACGCTTAAATTTCTTATGTGAATTTGTGCGCGTGCAATACTTACAAGGAATTTATCATAACACCTTTCATTACGAAACAAAACTTGAAAAGAAATTTTTTTTATTTAGTAATACCTTCAAGTATTATGCAACAAGGCATTCTAAATAATTATAGTAATTCAAAATATTTTTATTACTTATTTTAATAGCTAATGACTCAATGATAGTAAAAGTTTTAACTGCTCTATCAAACACGATATTTGAAAAAAAAAGAAAGAAAAGGGAAAAATCATAGAATTATTATTAACTGTGTGAATAAAATATAGAGTTTATACAAGATTTATAATGCTTTAAAATTTTTGAAATTAAAGTTTTGCTACTAACTTTTTTCATACTGCCAACAGTTGTTTGTTGTAAAGTTGTCTGAAAAATGAAAGAAAAAAAAGATTAATTTAGAATAATTTTGTTAACTTATAAAATTATTAATTAATCATAACTTAATAAAATAAGATATAAAAAAATTAACTTGAGATTTAGTTTAAAAAAATTTTAAAAGTCAGTACAAAATAAAAAAATACTTTTTGCTTTACAACAAATTTCGTGGTGACTTTTTGAAAATAATTTCAAATATTTTTTAAGACAATAAAATAGTTTCAAAAATTCTTGAATCTGAAATTGTTTCTTAAATATATTTTTGAAATAAAATGTACGAATAAAGTACATGTTCAATTAAAATAAAATAAATACGTTCGAAAAACAAGTTCCACACATTCATTAAATTTATAACTAACAACTCCCCGACACCCACGACACGTTAAATAATGTGTTATTGTACTGGATTATGTATTAAAGTACGCGATTATGTTATCTAATGGAGGCGGTTAGAATTACAGCACCAAGTTGTTTGATCGAGACGTTTTTATTGACTCTTTGCATTTGTTTGGGTATTCCAGTGAATTTCACACCTCCATTAAAATTACGAACAGGATGTATTACAGACATATCGGAACGATCTTACGACGTTGTTTCATGTCAGATGAAATATGAGAACTATACCAGTGATACACACCAAGGTCTCGAATAAAAAATCGAAATGCGAGCTGGGCTTTCAAAGAAATCTGGCGTTAACTTGAAAAGCAACTTTATGTTAATGCACAAATTTCTCCTTCATATTTCAATAGTGATTTTGATCATGCCAATATTTACTTGGGCCATTTATATTAACTGCAATCAACTCTTAAATTATGCACTTTGGATAGCTAAAATATACTTGAAACAGGGGAAAAAATAATGTCTTCCTTTTATTTATACAGTTATTAAACTTAATGTAAGTGTATATTTAATTTAATAAATTTGACATTCAGAGCACCTTATGACTTTTATGAAAGCAATATACATAGACGTAAAAAACTTGCAAATTGTTATGAGTTTTATGAACTTTTTTTGCTTCAATAATTAATTATCACTTAATTTACAAAAAGCTTTTGAATAAAACGTGTGATTTGTAAGATTTACAAAATATGTATTGCCAAATCTTTAGAATTTATCATTAAAACTTTAGAATTATAGTTTTTAAAACTTTTTGAAGACAGCAAATTTTTTTTAGAACTGTATAAATTAAGAATCTTCTTTGTGAGTAATTAAAATAGTTCCATATCTTTTGATCTAAATTAAAGAATAACAGCGACATTAAATAAATCTCAAGATCCCGATCAATATAACTTTTGTATTCGAAACAAAATAGTTTAATTCCTGATTCCTAAAATCCTTCGAGTCTCATTTACATTTCTGCATGAGAAAGTGAGTTTCAGCAATCCTAAATTGAAATTCTGTTCACAACAAAGCAGAAGTTGGGCATAGTTTTAGAGGAACGTCCATCACACACTGTGCAGTAGACTTAAATGCTGATTGGTTGGACTGCTCGTTTGAGTGTATGTGTGTGTGAGCTTGCTGAGTGTGCGTTCTTGTATACCTACACCAATAGCTAATAAAGGATTCAGGCAAGGATGGTCAGAAAGGAGAGACACAGAGAGGGAGAAACAACGATTGTTCTGAATAAGGGTGCCTCCCATTATTTGCCTCAACACAGTCAGAATTTTGTAGGCATAAATATAAAAGCTATTGCTAGACCTGTAAATAATAGTTGTTCAAGATCCTAAGTTATTACCTTACACCACAGAAATGTAAATAAATTTGAAATTACTGAAAGGATTTAATACAAAATTCATCTATTCAAATTTATGAAAGTAAAACTATCCCAAAAGAAAGACTCGACAAAAAATAACTTAATTTTTAAGGTTGTTTCATTTAAATTAAATGTTTTTTTTTATAAATAACTTATATGATAATTAGCTATTGATTCTTTTTCTGAATAAATAATGCTGAATGAAAAATGTTCTTTTACAAATAGAGTGAAATACCTTTTACAAAATTGGGTTTTAATTATATGTGACATTATTACAACTCAGTATCGCAGCTTTAAAATGACACTTGTTACAGTTAGCATATTTTTTGATTAGCATTGGGAGCCATTTTGAGCTCCATGGTGGCATGAAATAATTCCCTGGCACGGCGCCAGATACGTGAATAACAAAAATTGTAATCTTGTCAAGAAGGCCATTTTAAAAGATTAAAATTTAATTCCAAAATAAGGGATGACATATTGAAATGTTGTTGGCAAAGGTCTCCCTCGGAGTTTGGGTGTGCCGGCACACCGTGATTACCACTGTGCGACTCCCCTGGTGCTTCTGCATGTCCATACCGCGAAACCCTTAGCTTCTAATTACGCTGCTCTGAATTTCTCCTCGCTCACTGAAAAGTCATATTTTTACCACCCTGCGACGTCGTTACATGCAAATGCCACGCCGCCTTCGTCTATTATCATAAAAGCCCATACTAAGCGGTGTCTAAAATACAACATGCTGATGATGGCGAATAAAATTTATCTTACATATTTCATATTAAATTGAAATTAAAAAAGAAATTTGCTTTTCGCATCTATTATATATTCGAAGTATAATTAGTAGAAATAAAATAGAATTGATGTTGAAAATTTATTGTATTATTTAAATCAACAGGAAAAGTTTCAATTAAATGTTTTTAATGACAGATTTATGGTGATTTCAGAGCAAAAACTAACTAAATACACTGAATGTTTTGTTAAAGCACGTTGTGGTTTCTCGATATTAGTTACAGTTCCTCCCGTCGCGCGCTGTTTGACTTGCCTTATATGTTTGTTCGACCATGATGGAATCATTTATTGTCGATAATGTTCTCATGGTGACAGATATACTATATTTGTATATCCTTTTTAAATTTCTCTTACAGCCCTGACTCTTTTATCTTTATTTTTTATGGGATACCATTTTTCAAAGATCCAACCTTCTGTTATACCAGAGATGTATTATAATAATTATTATCATAATTTATACAGACCCTTAATTGCACAACAAATTTTCTTTTAGCGTCCAGTCAGTTTTCATGATAAACTTGACCATATAAATTTAGAAATATGATTAAGAAACTTTGCAAACAATTTGCAACATGTATAGTTACTTTAACGAGAAGAATTTTAATTAAAATATGTTTTCTAGTGTACATATATATAACAGCTTGGTGATAACGATAGATGATAAAACAGATATAGGTACACTATCCCCGTTTGTATTAACGACCAAACTTTTAACTTCACATACGGCAGAGATTATATTAAATTCAGGATCCCATAACAAGCAGTTACGAAAACTGCAACGAAATTTCGGCCACCAAACCGAAATATTTGATCTTCAGTAGGAAAGCATAACATTTATGTAGAAACACTTGTCTTATATCTGGCACAAGCAAAATAGATTCTGAATTAAGTTTTTGATTAAAGCCAGATTTGTCTAAGCTCAGCAAAAAAAGAAGAGTATTAATTGTCAGACAATTCAGCAGGCACAGAGACATAGATAAAGATGGCAGAATTCCCTCGAAAGTTGTGGTGCTGATTCGACTGGAGCACAGACAAAGGGTACCATCGAGCGCATGCGTCCGGTCTAATGATCCCACCCTCCTGTGAAACCTGTCTTCCCCCTCCCGGAGATCGGTTTTGTGCGCCATCATCGCCCCGAATCGGTGTGATCTGGCTTCTATGCTTGTGTGGGTGGACCGTCCCACAAGCTGCGACGCGGCACAAAAGCGGTACAAATGGTGCCTTTAGTTTTTATCGCAGGATAAACTCATGATAAGCTGTATCACGACGGTATCGTAGCACCTACGTGTGTGCTCGCGATATCCTCTCACATTTTTGGCCAGGTTATACACTATCTCGCGACAAAATCTCACTTCACAGCAGCTTTCGAGTCATATTGTCTGAAACAACGCCCCGATTGTTCTCAGTGTGGGTGGCATTCAGTGATAGTCCATTTTCCTCAATAATAGTTATTTAGAATTCCTAGTTTCAAAGTTTAACTGTACTTGTAAAATATCCAGAGTGGGAGCAATAGTGAAATTAAAATATCAAGGATTTATTGAGCAATTGATTGAAAATTTATGCTCAGCTAGGCTAACAATTTATGTACATTATGTACTGAGAATCATTTTTAATTACGCATTAGACTGATATATAAATCAGCAAAAGCAACCTTGTGAAAAAAAATAAAGCGTTTTCTCACATACACGAGTAAACAGCGATTAGAATCACCGATGTGAAAATAACGGCAGTGAAAAACGAGCCGGGAAAATATCTGCGAGACGATTGTGGGAATGTGGGATATGGAGTTATTGAGTGGCTTCTGCCGGAGAAATTCGCAAATAAAGGAAAAGAGCCGGGGCCATATAATGGCGGCTATCTCGCCGAGCTGTATTACAACTTGTCCCTTGGGCGCCCCACGTTGGGCGCCAGAGTTCCGTCCCTGGTATAGCTAAAGGTCTATATCGCGCACCGTCAAACCTGCCCGAATTGCTCGTCGTCGTGTTATGCAAATGGTCGCATTTGTTACGATAGTGCTCGCTGGGGGGTCGTTCTACACTGCCATAACGCAGTCATAGAACACAGCAGAACCCAGAGACAGAGACGGCAGATCACTTTGGCTCCGGGTTAACCGAGCTTTCAACTCAGGCGATGCCAAATCCGATCCTATTACAATCGATATACACGTGGCAATATTTAACCCCGGGAAGAAAAAAAAGCAAATTTGTAAGCAAATGACGTGGCTAACGAAGAATATGATGCGGAAACAGGATAAAACTAGGGATTATATTTAAAATTATCTTGCATGTGACAATCGGCTTGCACAATAGCAATTATCTCAGCTTTTTTTGGATAAATGTATACTGCTTTAATTGTAAAATTATTTTGCAACATGAAAAGTAGAAACACTGTTTTTGACAATGTTATTCCTGTTTAAACAGATTTTACGAAATGATTTTGAAAGAATTTAATGTGTCCATAACAGAAAACTGTTATTGCAAATAATTTATTTACATAAAATTTACAAGATGACGTTTCGACATTATTTTCTTTCTATTTCAAGTCGAAAAATTATATTTGCAGAAGTTACAATTACATCCTAAATATTTTTTTACTTTGTTATGTTTAATTAGAATTAAAAATAAGTTGAGGCATTTCATACACGCGACATTATAGTGCTGAAAATGATCTTTTATTTGTTTCTTTCTTCTTCAAATAAAAGAGTTAAATTTCAATTGAATGGATTTAAATTACATAACACATAGTAAAAGAGATAATAAAAAGAATTAAACATATAATAATGATTCAATTGTAGCCGCGTGATAATGTCTTTTGGCCCAAGCCGTGACTTACAATTGTAAATTGATATTCATCGAAAGATAATTGACGTCATCCGATAAAAGCTCAGACTTGAGTTTATATCACTTATTTAAGATGAAATGAAGTTAATGCAGAATATAATTTAGATATAGTAAATAATTCTGATAATAACTGTTCTCTGCTTGTAAAATAATTTACTATACAATTATCTAACGTTTTTACAATATTTATTTTGTAATTCTATAATTACAATTAACTCTTTTCAAATAAACAAAACTTTCAAGCCAAGTAAAGTGACATATAGAAATTAAAACCTTTTTTAAGCGAGCATAATCTAAAATAATTTTGACTCGCAATGTTAACAATGTTAAAGGTTGTCAGCACTGTCCTGGGTATAGTTCACCCGAGCTAATTCATTGGATTACCATAATCGCAGTATGAAGTTATAATATGAAAGCCTGTAAAATTACACGCGGCTTGGCTCGATGCAGTCATTTTTATTGAAATCGCCGTTATCGGGCCCGAGCGTTACATCAATTCTTGGTTATAACTCGGTGTGTGGTATGCGCGGGATATAAGCATCCCGGCCTTTCCAGAATATATTGCCCCAGTAGAGCCGCTGACGTAAGTCGGCGGAGACTCTCAAGGTAGATAATATTGACGGAATAATTACGGCAAATTGGCTGCGCTGCTGTAATTGCTCCACGTTAGCGCTTGCTCTGAGCGGCGTTCCTCGGTAATGTCTTTTTTCATTCCACTTTTACAAATAATTCATCTTTTCTACTGAAAAATTAAAACCACTCACTTTTTGTCCGCAAAAACGGTTTATAATTTACAATTGTTTCTTGTTTTATAATAACTTTTTTGCAAGAGAAAGAAATTTACGGTACATTTTTAACATCAGTTTTTCCTTGAATCAATCCAGGTATTTCTTCACGAAGAGAGAAGACAAAAAAGAAATGCTTTTTCAAAAGCGTAAATAAAGTTTGTGCTCGATGCTTTTAAAAATTACAATAATTTGTCACGGATAATCTCACGGTAATCTAACAGCACGGACGGTAGCTGAATAATTTTAATATGAATTCAAAGTGGAATTACATTTTAAGAAAAGGTATTACATTTGGGGATTTCAAAATGGAATGAAATTTTCGCGGTGAACAAAAATATTGTAACTTTCTCTCAGTTGGCGAGAAATGATTTACGAACTCGCTCTCAATGTGCTGTCCTCCAAAAATTGTAGCTTTAATCTAACAAGTAAGGTTTATTACGACAATTCACAAAGGGTGCAAAGAGAAAGTACAGAGAAGAGTCTCAAAAGAAAAAAGGAAACCAGCGTATTATATTTATAAAAAGTTACCTCGTCCTGCGTCGAAAAAAAAGAAAGTGTGAATGATGAGTGGGTTGTAAACTAGCAATTGCCTTCTAAGTAAAGAGAAGGATGTTACTTTATTAATGAACAAAGAAATTCGAAAAGAAAAAAAACTTTCAGGGTTATGAAAATAAAATCATAATGATTCACACTAAAACGTTTATGAAAAAATGTGAAAGAGTTGTAATATGCTTAGAATTTATTTCAATATCATCGTCAATTTCCGGCTGGTGATTAAAAAAATCGTTATTTTATTTGTAATAATATATATTTTATCTCAAAGAAATATTTTAATTCGAACCAACTAATAAGTATTTTAATAAGCATCTGTTATCTTTCTGAGAAACTTCTTAATGAATGAGACACTTTTGCAACAAAATTCTTAGATTCGAACTTTCAAAATAAATCGAAAACATCTTGGGTGATGTCACTTCTAGAAAGTACCCTATTAAGGAGGCATGTTTTTTGTTTCAGAAATTACATCATTTTTCTCAAAATTTTTCGTATTCTGCAGAAACAGTTTTTCTTCTCTTTCAAGGATAAAGTAAACTTTTTTTTTCCTATGAATATCATTTCTAAAAGTCTGATTAAATATCTGTAATATATTTATAAAAAAAAGACTAATCTCATTTAAAATCCATTTCGTTAATTTGTATGAGTTCAATTACAGTACAATATGTAAATTCTAAAACCCAAATCGTAAAAGTAACCACAAAGATCCTAAAATCGAAATGAGATTAATTTCAACAAGAGAAAAAAAAAGAATCTTGACAGGTATTTGAAAGATGATTTACAAACTTTTATAACTGACTTTTACCGCCACCGGTATCAATTTGAATCGAACTTTTATTGGTTTATGGCCATTACTACCCTAATAAAACATTTTAACTGCCCCGCAGAATATCAAACAATAATCGCGTCTTTGTTGTACAATAAACCCAGGTCCTGACCTAGGATTTTCACTCGATCGCAATCGCCGATTGAGTTCAATTCGGGAAAAAAAAATGAAAGAAGAAGATCAGAGACGATTATGATTGGTTTCGGCACGCGACAGCCGAGTACATGGCTGCTGCCGTATGACCATAAAATAAATGTTTGGGGTGGCGCAGAGACGTAGCAAACTTGGCAGCACATAAACACTTATATAACGGCAATTAAACTGCTTTTAAAGCCCATAAAATTGTAGTTTCAATAATCTCGGTGACAACAAGCCAAGAGAGATTCTGACCTGCGTTTCTTTGTGCATGATTCTCATCTCTTCGAGGAAGGAAGAGGATCCGAGAGTGGCCTTGAAGTTGCGCTTGTGTATACGTATATACAATTTACATTTGCGGCACGTCACTCGACACGACCAGAGATAAACCGAGAAATCCTTTTGCGATTATTACTTTTGATTGTAGACAACATGAAGAAGGACAACAACAAAATAAAACAGAGAACCCCGACAAAAGTTGCGAACAAAAATGCTCTTCTTCTAGATTATCTTATTTAGAACACTGGAATCCAACTTCAGCTTCTATCTGTTGTTTCTCAACTTTGTCAAAATTATACCCACTGATACTGGGCGCTGTTGACGTCAACAAGAAATTCCTTTCTCATGCTGATAACAGTTTTATTTCGTCCAGATTTTCGTACTGCCAAATTGCTGTTCCTTATTCAACCGGACGTAATAATGATTGCCGAACCTTTTTGTTTCACATTTTTGTAATTAAATTTTGTGCTTAATTAAAAAAAAGAAACTGTTTGATATAAAATAATTGATATTTTGGCAGAATGTTATATAAAAATTGAACGCGAAAAAAGAGCAAACGATTTTCGTTCGAAAGGGAGAACGTTTCAAAGTATTTTTAGCATTGCTGTTTGGCGAAGGGTGCAGAAGCAAACTCCGAGGAGTACCAGGTAGGGTAGGTTGGGAGGATAGAATGGGATAATAGCTACACTGCAGGACGCAGCAGCCATCATCGAATGCTAATGAGGGTTTGGTGGGCTTTCGGGGCGGAGGATTCCAGCCAGAACTAGCAGATCGGCCTGGTTATAAATTATGCATTATCTCGTGTTGGCCCACGTACACCCCAAATTCGTGCGTTGTTCATCAGTTTCGTATAATTTTCGTCTAGAAATGTTAACGTTATAAACATTGCAATAATGTATTTGCGATTTCAAACTTTGTATGCTAAGATAATGAATACAAGACAAAAAATATTAAAATTTGATTAAAAAGTCATAAGTTATGAAAAAATACAAAAGTAATAATGTTATCACTTTTTTATTTTGCATACATCAAATGTATTCAAACTGGTTTACCCACTATGATCTATTTATTATGATTTTAATTTTTGATTTTAAAAATAGAATGAAATTGTTTATAACATACATAAGAGTTAGAGTAAGTGTCTTTATTGTTTGAATGATAATTCTGTTATTTAATGTAAAGCATAAATTATTAAACGAAATGTAATTTTATGGCGTCGTAACATTACTCAGAGAGCTTGAATATTTAATATATTATACAAGAGTTAATATGTCAAAACAATAACTATTACCTTTTGATCGTAACTATTCAAATTTGAGGACCAGTTTTGCGTACATTGTGGTTAGCTATAAATTAATTAAAATATTCATTGAAACATGATACATATTTATTTGAATTTCCGTACTAATATACCGTGAAATAATGTTAGACAAAAATGCCGACAAAGTGAGGAGTGGAAATAAAAAAAAAAGAAAAGACTGTATGTCGATTGCAACCAGAGAAAAAAAAGAAAAACGAATTCAAGCGTGAGAAATGAAATAAAATGAGAATAGTACAGCGTGACTGCCTTGCTATACTGGATCATGATAAAAACAAAGCGTGTCATTATGCAAATTACACTCCAAGTTCGTGATATCCACAAATGCAATATTATTGTGTGTGAAAATCGGGTTTTCGTTAGTTTTGTCAAATTTCAACAAAATTTTAAACTCAAGTATAGTTTTCTTTTGTCAGCAAAGCTCATCGCGAAAATTAAATATTTCAGATTTTGTTCTTGAAAAAAGAAGAAACTTTTTTTTTGTTATTCACCGATGTTTGAAAG
The DNA here is from genome assembly GCA_022817325.1 of Idris sp. 1 HC-2018. Lineage (NCBI taxonomy): Eukaryota > Metazoa > Arthropoda > Insecta > Hymenoptera > Scelionidae > Idris > Idris sp. 1 HC-2018. The sequence continues at coordinate 3,431 of JABFPM010001449.1, read as the reverse complement.
TGTCTGGCATAAGGAGTCATTCGCGAACGAGACATGCAAATGTAAATTTGAAGTCGTTTCTGCTTTATATCCGCATCTCGTTATCGACAGTTTGGGGCTCATTTTTTCCATCTAATCCGTATCAAAAGCCTGCGCCAAAGCTTTTAACGACTTCTTGTTTTACTGTTAAACGCTAACGAGATTCCTGATGAATCGATAAACTCTTATATGCTTTGAAAATTTCACGCCTCGTTTGAAGTATTTATGAGAATAGAATTTTCATCTTTTATATTTTTTGTTTTCAGTAAACTGTACATTTTTATTCCAAATTAATTTTGCACGATTTCAATTATAATATAAAATCAACTTTATGCGTGTACTTTCAGTTGAAAATGTGAATTATAATTATTACTTGGCTGGTAATTTAGTCCGACAAAAATTGATATTGCAGTTAATGATAAGCTTAATAGATTAAATTGTAATTATATACATTTTTTGAACAGTTAATATAAATATTAGAATGTTAAAATTTATTTTTATTATCAGTTGATTTGCCATAAGAATGATTAAGAAAAGTAAAACAACTTTTTAATTTAAGCATGAATAATGTTACTTTTAAATTCAGAAACTAAATTGAACGATGGAATTCACATGCAACAACGTTTAATAAAAATTATTTATTTATTTTCAAAAATGTGTTATTTTGAGCCCAGTTTACATGATAAGTGGCATTTGTTTTAATAATCGATAATTTCGTCATATAAATACATTTTATTCTGTATAATTGATGTTAACTCATCAATGAATTCTATGTATTTAACAAAAAATTTTTTTTTGAAAGTTAATTATACATGAACCATGTGTATAACATATGTATTTCTGTATTAAATCATAAAGCTTATATCGAACCATCTGGCCATTTTTCTAGTAATAAATATCAATAAATTTGGTGAAGCGTTCGTTTTGTTTCATACAAGCTTTTTCCAATTCTCTATTATAAATTAAACAGAGAAATATATACAATTTTCAACTTTATGACTTATATTCAATAAAACTCAAATTTCACATTAATACTGAAAGTACAAAAGTCTTTTTTGCTCGTAGTTAGTCGAAAAATTCATATTCATAAGAGAATTATAAATAATTGCTCAAAACTAGCAGACATTATAAAAAAATATAAACATAATCCAAATTTAATATTTGTCAAATTGGTTGTTAAAATGGTTGTAAAATACAACTTGATTCAGTTTAAATGATGGGTAATTGAAAATCATTGTGATAAGAATTTCCAATAGTTGTAAAATTATTGCTGATTCGTACTTACCACAGACAACTCTGTCGAAAGGGCTCATCCAATCTGAAAAAAAATTATAATTATAGCATACATTTTTATTAACACATTATTATTTATAAAAATAGAAACTGAAATAAACTCCTACGATTTTAATGTATAAAACTCCAATAAAATTATTTGTACTCCAAAAATCAAATTGAAGATAAAAATAAATATTTAAATAAATAATGCAATAGTTAAAAAAATGTTAAAGTTTTAACATTTTTTGGATGTAAAATATATTTTTAGGTAAATTATTTCTTTAAATAAATTTATTCACCGCAATAAAATTTAAAGATAACAATAAATTATTTTAATTAACATGCTTAATGCTAAACAAATTGAACACTGCTATAAATATGTTTACAAAGTATTACAGAAAAAAACAAACAAACAAACAAAAAACAAACAATTTATTAATAGTAAAAATACAATTGAACATATTTTTTTCGTGCATTTCATTCCGACGGCATGTCTTGTTATCCAGCAAAATCTTGAAAAAGCTTATCAAGATTTACATTTAAATGTTGAAACTGATATAATTGGTAATTTTGATAACTAGATAACTTATTAGCATACTTAATAGAACAGTTGTGATTGTTTATGAAAATTTAAAATGTATAAAATACAAGGAAAAATGTAATTAACTTATTGCATTTGACTTGTAACAATTTTATTGAAAAATAATCAAGAGCTAGGTAAAATTAACTGTTAATAATAAATGAAAATTTAAAAAAAAATTTTTTTTTAAGAAAATAAAATGTTAAAGTAATATCATAATTTTTACTGTAATATTTAACAAAAAATAATATTTTTAGTATTATTAAAAGCTTGTATTTATTTTAAATTTTGTATGCCAATAATACCTATTTTTATGAAGTAAAAACTAAATTATCTAACAATCTCGAACTAGTTATCATTTTCCGTTAATGTTACCAAAAGAATTATGTAAAATTAACAAATTATTTATTTATATTGCGGAAAACAATAGAATATGAAAATCTAACAAAAATAAAATGAAAATAACTAACTTTAACAGGTTCTGAAAGCTTAATATGAATTTTTTTCAAATGTAATGTAAAAAAAGGATATTTTAAACAAGATTTTCAATATATAATGAATATTCAAGATAAATATTTCGTTAAGAATCATGACATCAATTAAAAATTACACCAAACAAAATGATAGTAATTTGAAAAACAACATTCATTCACAAAACTCATTTCACATGCCAAGCTTTCAATTAACAATATAAATATTTATATGTTTTATCTTTAACATGCAAAATTATTTAAAGAAACTAATTTTTTTCATTACACATTGTATGCAATTGTTATTTTCAAATCAGGTATTTAAAAATATCGCATTTTTTTAATGTTCGCAACGAACTAATGTTAATCTGATAAAATTTATCGATTAACTCCAATTAACTACTAAATAAACATTCACATTCAGAATACATTCATGTTTGATCAAATTCCGTGCAAAACGAGCAGAAAAAACCATTTTTTGTACAAAAATTGCTGTACCGCATAGTTTCTGAGCACAATCACTAATTTTCATAAAGCTCGTGTGAATTATTTTATAAATCCTTTTAATTACTAAGCTATATCTTCTTGCAAGAAATAAAATTAGACAATTTTTCGAAAAAAACCTTAAATATTTGTTTATCTTTTCGTAACTAATTAAATTTGACAAAAATGATCGTTTTCCCATTGTCTCAGTGATATTAATTATTCAAAATGAAGCAGATTATGTGATATTAACTCAATGGACTGTTATGAACTATTTTTCATAAATCAAATGACCAATAAGGGATAGCCATTAATTTTTGCAAACTAAAGTCAAGTTTCTTTAGACATTTCATCCTTCTGAATTATCAAGTAAGAAAAAACAAAAGCAATTCAAGTTCATGTGTTATCTCAGACAAGCATACTGTACTTACACAGCACAGCAATTCACAAACAAATAGTTTTTACTTCGAATAAAAAATTAAACGCCAATATCCTGCGAAATTTTCAAGAACCCTCCCCAATAACGCACCAAGCATCATCCATTTGCAAAGAGTTATCGTGCACTCCGGCAGAGCTCAGAACAGGGGTAACCTTCCCTCGTATAT
>JABFPM010001448.1:0-20310 GCA_022817325.1 Idris sp. 1 HC-2018 | reverse complement strand
TCAGTTTTGAAAAATTGCTTGAGTTAACGCCGAGTTTCCTTAGAGTGTCCCCCAAGTTTCCTGCAAAAGTTGCCCCTGCGGTATCACGTTGTAGCGGAAATCGGGTCACGTTTGAGTTACAAAAAAATTATGTTTGAGTCACTCATGAGTGAAGTATGAGTTAGCTTTTAGGGAACTTGACGGGATGCAATGTTGACTGGGTAGTATTAGAAACAGGTATAGTTGAAATTTATTATACTTGAAATTTTATGTATAATTAATTAATACTTCATTACTACCAATACTACCTTTTTTGCTTAAATTAAGAGGGTAGCCTAGGGTGAACATGCAAAACAGCCTATTTTTCCAAATTTTTTTCTCAGCAACAAAAAATTTCGTAATATTGGGATTTTTTCTAATAAATAAAAAAATTAAGTGCTTTATAATTCTATTTTTTATTTTTGTTTATTTTAAAAAATATAAAAATCTCATAATTCATTCATCTTAAGAAATTTTTTACATATGATCCGAATCACCAAATAACTTTTTAATCATTTCTAATAAAATGACGCCATTTTAGACAAAACATAAAATCACTTGCTATTTTACATAGTTTTTTGACAATCAAAAGTGTAATTATGAATGAAAAACAAAAGATGGAGGTTTGGACCACAGTTATAACTTTAAAAACATTCTTTTAATAGGAATCATTTAAATATGAGTCTGGTCAGTCGAAATCAAGCAGCAATGTTAATTTGTTTATTAAAATACTGTTTAGAAGTTAACCATAAAAGACATCCGCAAAGTAGAGGGGGGAAGGGGGAAAGGTTGTTAACAACGAACATCCACTTGAATAATACAATTTTGAATTTTCAGAAAAATTTACCGACTGTTAATGTCTGAGGTTGTAGTTGCGTTAACTGATCAGTAGCGCCATTTAAAAGACTTGGTATACTGATAAGTGATTTGTGAACCACTTTTTCTGATTTATTTTTTTAATTTGATGTAAACATTAAATTTTTAGTCTGTTGTCAATTTACGTATTGTGAACTTTTTAAGTTCAAATTACTTTTTTTTTTTAATTATGAATTAATTTTCATTATGGACTTTTTTATTACTAAATTAAAAAACTAATATATTGTTTAGAATATAATAAAGATTATTTTTTGGAAAAGAATGGGTATTTATCGATTTGAATTCCAAAAATTGCAATAAAATATTTAATTAGCTATGAAAATAATAAAAATATTTAATTTAGCGACATCGAATTCAAAATTATAGATTCGCAAATATTAATTATAAATTTTATGATCATTTATTTTTGTGAATAGTAAATATTCACTCAATTATTTAAATCTAAAGGAGGAGGGGGTATAATCGGACGTCCAAAAACGGTGGGGTCAAACTATTTTGGACAACTGTGAACAAGGGATCAAAAATGGTAAAAATTTCAATTTATTCATTTAAAAATTCCATTAATTAAACAAAAATCCCAATACTAAACAATCTTTAAAAGTTGAAAAAAATTATTAAATCTAGAAGTTTTCTTTCGACGAAAACAGTAGGTCACCCTCTTAATGACTATATTCAAGTGCATATCAAAACACTGTAAATAATAATGATTAGCTTTATGTTTCAATGTTAAAAATTTGTCTACAGTTTTACGTTAATTTCATTGAAAATATCAACTTAACAGAATGATTTAATATACTTTAAAGTAAAAGATTAGAAATTATAATGTTTGCATATCTTTACAGAAATCAAATATTGTTGTAATTATCATGACAAAAATTATTGCAAACTTGAAATTAAGAATATTTAATGAAATAAAGAGAAAAATTGCAAAAACACTATTTCGATAAGCATAAATTGGAAGACTGCATCTGAGTATAAAATAAACATGGAACTTGATCTAATAATAATTTTGAAAAATCATATATTATGATTTGTAAAAAATCCGCAAAAATGATTTTCAAAGTTACTGTGTGAACTTTAAATCTTACAAAGTTTAAGTTTCAAAAAATATTTCTTATACAGGACATAAATTTGAACAAATATGATCAAAATCAAAACACCCTAATAATGATTATAGTTTGCAAGATTCTGATCAATTTAAATACATAAGAACAAATTTCTCAATAGCTTGTAAGCAGCTTATGTAATTTAAAAGACACCTTTTGTGTTAAGAAATTTATCTTTGAAGAATTAAGCTTTAAGCATTTTGAAAAAAACAAAAAACCAAAAAAACAAATTAACATTTACACTTAAAATTATATTAAAATTGTAATAAATGTAACACTGGGCGATAATTTATTTATTATTTCTGTTGTTTAAAAACTGTTTTAACATTATATTTGTATAATCATTATTAATTAAGTTCGTAAATATAAAAAATATACTTACTTTTCAGCTGATTTTATTGAAGATGCCAACTTTCTCTTAGATGATAAAAATCCAAAACTAGATATCAGTTTAAAAAAAGCGTTTTCTAACTTAAAACTATATTTAAAAAATAAAATTAAAGAAATATTCAATAACTTGCTACAAAATGACTGCAAAATGAAAATGTTCCGTACCAAAAATTGTAAATCAAATAATATTTAAATAAACAAATAAATCCGATTCTAAGAAAAATTGACTTATCAATATAATATTCATTCAACGACCAAGCTTCTAATTTTAAAAAACATAGAATTTATTCGTACTTTAGTGTCATTTGTTCATTTCATGATGTAGCTGTAAACATGTAATACAATAATGGATTTGCATATATTTTAAACAGCACTACTACAATAATTAATTAATTAATAATAAAAACATATGCTTTGAGTATAAACTCTTCGTCAATTTTTTTTGTTCTTACTAAACGTGAATTTAAAAATGTAATTCGTTTATTGACTACAAGAAATAATGATGAATCAAGAGGAAAACAAAAGTATTATTTTTTTCTTTCTTTCTTTTTATCACATAATCATGTTGCATAAAATATACTATTAGAAAATGAGAGCAACTCACGCTTCTTTATCTGCCTACGAAAATGTTTGCATTACACACTCGAAGAATGACACAACCAATCTTTCGGTTGCACTTTGTCTTTTTTTAATATATATAATCCACTAATATCCGTTTCTTTTTCTTCATCTATATATATTATTATACACATTTCGAAACTCGTCAAGAAAAAGAAAAAAAAAAGCAAGTTTTGTCTCGAGAGACCATCATCACACATATCTTTATAGTGAAAAGTGAAATAATGTACGACACTTCAAAATATTTATTAACAATTTTTTTTCTTTCGACTCTGCTCTTTGTTTGTTTGTTTGTTTTTTAATATTCTGTACAACCGCATATCTGCGTTTTTGTTATTAAATATCCTCCCTAATAAGTTGAAAAACGCGACTTTCATTTTTCACTACTTTCATCATAAATGTCCATAATTCTATGCAACAACACTTCAAGAAGGAACATTGAAATTAACTATAGATATAAACGTTTGATTATCTGAAAATTTTATACCTTCTAAACATGTCTTACAATTAAAAAAATAATAATAAAAGAAACAAAAATTGAGAAAAATAATTCGAGAAAAAAACAACTTTAATTACAGAGATTTTGCCTTTCGTACGTAATACTATAAAGATTCACGCAAAGGTTCGTAGCAGTATCGATATCGTCAAAGAACGCAATCATTAATAAAAAAAAATAATTTAAAAAAAGATTCTAGTATAACATGATAAACAGTCTGTTGCTCCGCAAAATATTCGTGTCAAAAAACCGCGTAACATAGTTAAAATTGCGTTGATCGGTTAATCGATAATAATAATTCTCTAAAACATACGTAAGTGTAACTGGTCTGCGTATGAGTGTTTGTTTGGTTTTGTGTGTGTGTGTATGTGTGTGAGTGTGTGAGTGTGTGAGTGTGATCGCATTAAAAAAATAAAAACAACACTGTAAACGCTCCTAAAACATGTCTTCGAGATATTAAAAAAAATATATATATTAAAATAATGTTTTAAAAAGAACAAAAAAAAAGAAAAAAACTTAAAACACCAGTCACCGACGTTTAACGGAAATGCGTACCTTGACATTGCGTTTTAATTAATGAGACCAATCGTCGTCGTAATCGTTAACGTATTTATGTTTCATTGAGCGACGAGCAAAAATTATTTAGGAAATATATATATATTTATATATAATATAACTATTCAAAAATAATCGTAAGAGAATCACATGTTAGAAACGTATATATATTACAACGAAGAATAAAAACCATAATATAAATAGTTTCTCGCGCTAATATGAAAATACTTACGGCATCCCACATTACTACACTTTTCTCTACGTACATATATATATAAGGGACGAAGGAGGGGCGGGGGAAATCGTGTGTATTCTTTCTTATTAATATAACAAGTGTGTTAATGTAATTTCTTTTACTGTGCATCTAAAACCCGAAAGAAGAATTATCGAGCTATGCAAAATAGAAGATTGATTCTTTTTTTTGTAATTATTATTCATTTTTCATTTGTTGGTTTTTGTATGTCCTTTTTGTCATATACATAAATATATATATTTATATATATATATTTTTTTGTATTATTTTTATAAAACCGCGCTTATCCTTAAATAGAAATATTTATACGCCAAGTATTTCAGAATATTAATATCGATATTATATAGTATAATAATATGTTATAACAATTGTATCGATACCGGTAATAATTATGTTATAATAATGTTATAATCATATTAACAACAACAATCTTTGTCACAATTTGGTTCCAGATTCATACAATCACAAATATATTATCCGTAAATATTATAGTCAAAAGTAATATGTTTAAATTAATTTAATGGTGATAATCCATTAGAGAAGAAAACAAAAAAATATGAGAAAGAAAAAAAACGAGAAATTAAAAAAGAGAGAAGAAAACAAATTATTTAAAAAAAGTGGTGGTGCTATATTTTCTTCTTGTGTACATTACTTTTCTTCTTGTTTTTTTTTGTTTTTGTTATTTTTTTTTAAACCTATAGTACTATTTTCAACAGCCAGTGGTATAATGAAGTATACCTTTGAGGTACCTACGTAGTTTTTTATTCGGTGATACCAGATACAACACTTACGTTTATGCGACGCTTTCAATTTAATGATTTTTCATTCAATTTCTTTTTTTTCTATCCAACTTTAACGTTCAACAAAACAAGGTTGAAAAAAAAGTATCATTCGTCGCGATAATTTTGAAACGTATCTTCTGCTATATATATAACGTGTATTAAACTGGTCCAAAAAAATCATAAAAACAACTTGCATACGAAATGCATACAAAAACACAACAATTACAATCAATAACATCAGTTAATTATACATCGTTGCACATATCATCATGTTGAACAAAAGTTTATCTTAATTTTATTTAACGTTTTGTAATTAATTAATTTGTATATTTTTGTTTGTTTGTTTGTCGTACCGTAATTAAATCTTATGACCACGCAATCGCACAGAAAACGTCACGCATGAATATCCGCGTTGTATTTGGCGAATACGTATTTTTTTATACTGTCTATATATAGTATTACATATAATACAATAGTACTTCATTACGTATATTTACTTATAAGTGTAGATAAATTATACACGTGCATTTTTGCCGTCATATACATACATACATACATCCATACATATATAGCGTATATGTATATATGTACATGTATTTATATATGTATATTACATGAAACTCTTTTTTTGTGAAACGACGACCAACAGCAGTCACTCAGACAACAGCTTCTGTAACAGCGACGACTTTGAATCACCTCGGGGTACTTCTTCTACCATAGTACTCTGGAAAATAAAATTCTAAATTAACATTTTTAACTGCAATTATTCTTAACTAGGCATCAAATAGAAATTATTTTATTATTTTTAATTATATCAGTTTATTCAATATAATTATTTTTAATTTGTTTGCATAAAGTAACTTGCAACACCAACTATATACACTTAAATATATCAAAAAAGTATTCATTGAAGTGCTCGAAAATTGTAAATAACTACAATTATTATAGATTTTTTTTCTTTTTCTATAAAACACTTGTTCTCACTGATTACTTTTTTGTAAAATTGAAAGTACTACCTTTTTGTAACAACAATGAATTTGGCAATAAAAATACCAAGAAAAAGACAATAAAGCAGAATGAACAGCAGCGTGTTATAAGCGACATTGAGACTTTGTGTAACCCTGATTGAGATTTTTGTTTTTGTTTCTAAGTAAAAAAAAAAATCAAATTTTAAATTTTTAAGAAAAGACCAATGTAGCATATAAAAACACTGATATCTTCCCTAATAGAATGAAGTATTTAAATATCAGCAATCATTAGTAGAATCTAAATCTAACTTAATCCAAAGACAACATCAACAAATTGCCTTGCAAAAAAGTTAGTTTAAAATTCCGTATACCTTCGTTATATATATATATATATATGTAAATATATATAATATCGTGTAATATAATGTAATGCAGAAGCAAAGAGGATCAGATTAAAGTAGAGCATATTATTTTAACAAAGAGAAGATTCTGTTTTCCAAACGATATCTGGTTTTTTGAAAAAAAAGAAAAAAAGTAATGAAGTTAAAATAAAAAAAAGAGTTTGGGCCGGGGAGGAAGAAGAAAAATTCTGCTCAAGTTACGTTTACAAGGAGAAAAGAAAAACGCATTATTAATTATTATTAAATGTTCAGTACGAAAGTTAATCTGCTTTTATTAAAGTAGAGCTGTTCTAAACGACAAAGCTTTGATTATCAAAGTGCGCTACAATTGTAAATATAATAATAGATGAACATGCGCCATAAATAATAAGCAAACAAAATCATTCGATGATTTCTATTCACTGAACGTCAATTGAAAAATACATACGCGAGAGGGCGCAATACAATAAAAATTTTTTGATTCAAGATTTTGTCTGATTTTTGTTTTTTTTTAGTGTAAAACAATGATCAAAATAAAAAAATAGGAAGTCAAACGGACGAATTCGTGCACGATGAATTTTGAGAAGCCAAGCAAAGTAATATTAAAATAAAAATTATTGTATATGTAGTATATAGAGCATACAAAATCAAAATATAGATAAATTGTTATAGGGCTCTTACCCTGGAGGACGAGGGTGCGCTTCCAGCACTCCCAATGGCCCAGCTTTTGGCAGGGCCATCGCTAACCACAGTCTCACCTAGTTAGGACATTGTAACAATATGTTACTTTCAAATCCTTAGACAATTGTTCGTTGATTTTTGTTCTAATTTATTTCCCTTAACTGGATTATTATTATTTAAATTACTCCAAAAAACAGCTTTATTAAAGTTTACAATTTCCAGTTTTTATATCTTAAAAGTAAAATTCAACTCAAATTTCAGGTAAAATAAGCTTGTATATTTGTTAAATTGAAAGTAACTTAACTTTTTATATGTGCTTCATAGAATAACTTTTTTTTTTATTTATAATAGTAAAATTCTATGTACCTATTTCATAAAAAAATAATTGTTGAGCTCAGTTTTCCCTATTATTTATTATATAATGAAGACCATTTATAATTTTAATCACATTTGTTAACAATTTTCTGATCCTCTCTGATTCCAATTAATGTCATGCAAAGGTTATGTAAAAAAAATTATACTCTTGTTATTTGATGATTAACAATCGACCCTTCCATATTTGTCTCCATTTAAAAATCCATCAAAATCGAAGATATAAAATGCCAAGTGAAATAAAACAAATATGAAAAAGCCATTTCAAGGATCTTTCGTAAACAAAATTTCAAACATCACAGCAAAGTTATATATAATCTTTGTTATACGTTGGAAAATATATTTACAAAAACCAATGACAGGGTAATATTTTCCAAAATTTAAAAAAAAAATCAACACTCATATTTTGAAACGAAAATTTATTGATATAAATTTGTTAATAAAGAAAAGCAATACACGTGTCATTATTATAATATTGAAATAAATATTTTAAATAAAAACTAAAAGATTTTACTTTTTCTTTTTCCAGCAACATTGCATCGGAAACCTGACATCGCTTTTCTTTATTATTTACAATTATTTTAAAAAGTGTATGAAGCTTTTAAAAAATTTTAATCTGAATAATTTCATTAATTTATCTTCATTTTTTATGCAAACATTTTATTAATTTTGTAGAAAAAGCATTCATATCAATTTGGATTTTTGCAAAATATAACAAAGTGAATTTTTTTTATTTATTATACAGCTTATATTTAATTTATGTACAAGTATATTTATTAAAGTGCATTTTTAAAAAATGAGCCTACCTGTCGATTGCATATCGAATGGCAGTCCTAGTGCATCAAGATCATCCTGAGAAACTTGACCAGATAAATTATTTTGAAGACTGTTAGGTACCCGTTGCTGTTGTTGCTGTGTTCTCGCTCCAACGATTGCTCTCAACTCTTGTCGAACAAACTCTGAAGTCATACTACCGGCGCTGCCAGCATTTCCTGCAAAAAATTAGTTACATTATTTGTAAAACAAAACAATTGTTTCAAAAAATAACAGAAACAACTTTACTAGTAGCATCTGTAAAGTGCAATATTAGTTGATTCAATAATATTGTTATTGTACAAAGTATTTAAATTATAAACAAATTCATTCATTAAAGGAAAAAAAAGCAAATAAAAATAATATAATAATTAAAAATATGATGATAATAAAAGGAAAAATGATGATGATTACAATTTATATTTTATGTTACAATTAGTACATATTTATTTTCCAAATTTTAGAAATATGCACACAAAATAATAATATTAAAAAAAAGAGACGAATGAAATATGAAACATTAATATAAATTATGAAACATTTAACGTGAATTAAAATAAAAAGTTTAAGAAAAAGAAAGTAAATATAAAGTACATTTAAAAAATTCGATAATAATGACTATCCCACACTAAATTATTATAAACTAATATGCTACAATCTCTAAATTCTTATGTTCTAAGTGTTTTCATTTAATAAGGAAATTTCTATTGGGGCATGGGGCTCACTACACGAAATGATATATATTTCGTTAATAGATACTATATTCTTTACATCCTCAGTGGATCCTTAATAAATAATACATTAATATATTTTATATATATATCTAGATATATTTATATATATATATATATATATATAAATATATATTTATATAAACACATAAATAACTCGTAGATTACAGATAATATTAAAATATCTTATATCTACATTCGAAGATATATTTTGTGTTTCGAAGAGATTACATTACTCTAAAATGAAAGTCGTCGAAGAAACTTGATTTTGTTAAGTAAAAGTGAATGAGTTACAATCATTGCCATTAAAAATTCACAATCAAGACAACTGGATTCTTATTTGCATATTTATATTTACATTTTATTAAACAAAAAAAACGTCAACAAATGAAAATGAAAATGTAAATTCTTTTTTCCAGTTATCTCAGCGGAGTAATTTATTTACATCAAATCAAGTGAAGAATATATACCATCAAGCATAAAGCATAATAAAATAAATAATGAATAATGATATGTGTGCTTGTTTTTGGTAATCTTTACATATATAAAGACTCAAATTAATATATACACAAATATAATCGACACATATGTACACACAAGATAGTGATGAGCCTTGAAACATAAGCGTGTATGTATGAAAAAGAAGTGAACGAAAATAGAACGAAGAAAGACCATTTTCAAATTTTATGTTAAATAAAACTTTAATTATCTTTAATTAAATTATATTTTTAATGAAATGTTATCATCAATAAAATAAAAATTAAATTCTATTGAGAAACAAAAATTGTATCTTTAATAAAATTTGATAGAGGTGGATTTTGTTTGCTCTGTTTCCCTTTTGTTTTTATCAAGGCTTACCGCCGAGCTGGTGACCGGGATTGCTCGTAAGAGCGGTTCGAGAATCCTGCGCATCTCCTGGTGCGGACTGGTAAATTGGAACAGACGTGCGGTCATAACAATATTGATTAGCTTGCACGTCGGCAGTGTTGATCGTGTTCCCAGTTCCATGGTACATCATCGAAGAATGTTGCGAGTTCGGATAATGCTGACTATTTGTGACGTTGTGTTGGTTGTGTGTCGAATGGGGATGACTAGGTGATAGTAACGACACGGTGTCCTTGTTTACAGCGCCGTAATGACGCGGCGAACTTACTCCACCTGCAACATCAAGCGTAACCAACACTGTGTCCTTTTGTCTCATGCCCTTTTCTGGCATTCCAAAATAAGATTTTTTAATTTCTTTCTTTGTTTCTTTGCTAGCATACCAAAAGAAATATTTTACTTTATTTATTCAAGTACTTTATTCTATTTTTTAAAATTAAAAAATAGTTTACAAAATGTTTTATTACATTTTAATTAGCATATTAATTTTTTGTTTGACAAGTCTTAGAAATTTATTTTAACATTTAAACTATTATAAAAGTGTTAAAAATATTTCTTTTGAAGTATACTTTTGAAACTGGTAAACTGACATTTGCAAAACATGCGACATTATCATATATAAAAAGTTAAAAGATGTTAATATTGATGAGAGGACAGTGTATGAAGTAAAAATAATTAAGAATGTAAGTGTTAGATGGACATAGAGAATTGCATTTTCGATGACTTATATTAGTAAGAAGTAATGCCTACTATATTGTTAAGTGTACAATGAAAATTTTAGGTGTAATAGAAATGTATGATTTTTGTTATAAAAATAAACTGACGAGTTTTTGTATAATGATAATTATTTCTTGACGACATTTACATTCAATCTTTTGCGTTAAAAAAGTATTCATGATTACGATTTTTTCCCTTAAACTCGTAATAGTAATACATTTTATGAATTTAAAAGTATTTTTTTAAAATATGATTAATTCATGTTTTCTAGTGTAAAATTATCAGATTATAATTTGTAATAAAATTATGTGCTTTATTGTAAATAATGGCAATGTGTATTTGTACTTTGTTTAAGATTCTAAGTAAAAAATTAATTAGAAAAAATATTACACAAAATATGAATTCACATTTATTTAAAAGAAAAATGTAATTCAACTTTTGGTATAAAACTTTTTGAAATGTATGTAATACATATATTACTTTAGCACCATGGTTTTTTTATTTTTAATTCATATTTCGTGCAACTGTAAATTTATAAATGATTAATAGCATTCGCATAAAAAATTCAAACTTTATTTCAAACGTCATTCTAATTTAAAAAAAAAAAAAGAAAAATAAGTATGTTTCAAAATCATAATAAAAAGTTGTTATCATAAAACATTGCCTTCATTCTTTCGAGAATCAAAAACTACAAGATAAACGAAAACAGGAGAAATCTACACTCGATCTAACTTCTACATTAATGAAGGTATAGTCAACATATTAAAGAAATGGTATCGATATTATTTTTTAATACTTACCCTCGATTAAATGTCAACAATTATTATTTACATACATTTGCCACTTTTGCAGTAATTACATTCTCTCTTTCTCTCTCTATATATATATTTACATAATAAAATATCCCGGAAAAATAATTATATTAAATAAATATATATAATTCGAATGATACAAGTCACTTTGTGCACTGCAATGATTTGAAATGAGGTGATTTAAATGGATGATACACAGTGATCCAAATTTTATCAATGAAAAACAAAGTCCCATAAATAAACTTTTTACAAATATAATAATTAACAAAACAAAAATCTTTGTTTTTCGATAAAATTCAGGTTCAGTCGGTTAAATTATTACAACGTGACGTTTTTTTCTTTCGGCCAGAAAAAAAGAAAATCATTATTGACAACAAAAATATTCTTTGTCCGATAAAAAAAAGTTTTTCCTTAACGCGTATATTTCATTTTTATATGCCTGGCTACCTGGTAATTGCGTCGTGGCCGACGGCGTAGACGTCGTACGTTGAAGACGATACTGCGTGGAAGGATTTGTCACGTTTGCATTTGGTACAGGTGGAGGGAACTGACTGGCCGTCGGAGACGCGGGCGGCGGAAACGCCTCCGCAGGGAAGGGCGACTGCCGCGACGTTGTTGCGGGCGTACCAGGCGAAGGCATCGAGCGCTGCTGCTGCGCATTCTGGGGTTGCTGCGTTCTCGCTTGGCTCACGTTGAACATCCGCGGACTATTTGCGTAATTTGTCTGAAAAAACTTTGCAAATGAATGTACAACAAACTGCAGTCTAAAAAAACACAAATCTCTTGTATATTTTCATTTTTATGCGCTAAAATTAGAGCATAAGCATTTTTTGTTTATTATTTTGTACACAAAATTATTTGTTTCTTTTGGTCGTTGAAAATAACTCACCTGTGACATCCGAGGGGAGAGAGGTTGCGGATGAGAGAACGACATTATTCCAGCAGGCGGGTGTGGTGATAATCTGGCTGTAGCTGACACTTGCTGGCCGCCAGTAAAATTATTACTCACAGCGGCGCTAAAAAGTCAACATTATAATAAATAATTGTTATTAAATTGCACAGTTTTTTAAAAATTAAAAGCAAAAATTCAGTTACAGGGGTTTTTCATATTATGTCTATATATTTTGTTTATAATAAAAAAAGAACAAAAAAACCTACTTATACTTTGCATAACCATCAACTTGACTAAAATCAACATACTGTTGAGTTAAGGCGGATGGATGAGGATACGAATGAGCGAGACGATGCCCGGAAGGCATTTGGACGGATCCCCCATAAGCCGGAGACACTTGCGAATCTGGCACGCTTGAACGCTGCAAACATTAAACATAAAATAATATTAGAAAAAGTAAAGTTATATTAAAAATAGAAGAATAAAACTATAAAATAAAATAGTCAATTTGACGAAATAATTCATTATCTAATAAATCTTTATTTAGATCATATAACAATGTTTCGATGCGAAATTGACATCTTTTGTTAACATCTTAGTATTTAAGTGATATTATTTGTAATAAAAAATGTAATATTTTTCAGACTTAAAAAATATGTCGATTTCACATAAAAACGTTGTTGTAAAATTGAAATAAAGATTTATTAGACAACTAAAGTTATTTATCAACATTCTATTATCGGGTGTCAAATACACTATTTTATTCAATAATTTAACACAATTGTAAAACACAATTGAAATTATAAAACTAAAATTATTATTATTAATATAAAAATAAACTTGAATAATTATCATAATTTTTTTGTCAATTTGAATACTATCAACCTGTAGCGAGACATTAGGTGCGACGGTATTATTCAAAAGACTGTCGATGTTGTGTATCCCAGACGCAATTTGGTCTGTAGCGGTAACATTCGACGGTATGAGCAGCTGCTGTTGTTGCTGCTGCTGCAGTAACCTTTGTTTCATCTGCTGCTGTTGTTGCTGTTGTTGTTGTTGTTGCTGCTGTTGTTGCTGCAACAATTTGGTTCTTTGTTGCTGTAGCACCAGCTGCTGCTGCTGTGTCGTCTGATTTGCGGCCTGACGTATACCAGGCTGCGCGTTAAAGCGCATTCGTGGCTGCTGCTGCTGGTACATCGGTGGTGGCTGGTAACTGTGTGTCGTCGTCACCGGCGTATTTCCCAACTGAAACAGTTCGATCTTATCAATACTTTACATTTTGATCGTTCAATTTTCACAGCAATCAATTTACTTGAAATATTTTAATTCAGATATAAACGAAATAAAAGAAGTTATTTGATCAAAATTACCGCTGTAGAATAAGCCGGAGGTGTGCCTTGTATTGTGGAGGAAGACGTGGGATTCACGACAGTTTCGACGAGCATTAATGATTTTTGAATGGCATTAATCGCCATTTTTTCGTTCAGCACGTGCTGCGGCGCTTCATTTGGGTCAATCAAACTTGCCAATGCGCTCGATTCTGAAATCATTCCTATAATCAAAGTTTAGTAATATAATAAACAGAGAATTAGATTGTTGAAATAACAACCTGGTTGTTTAGAATAGATTGTTAGAAATCAGGTAATTAATTTGAATATCTAGATATTCCAATCAACAATCTGTAAACTTTTGAATCTGTCAAGTCAGTTTGATGCCAGTACCAAATATAACTTTACTTTCTTTTCTTTTTATAGTGAAATTGTTAAATATTCTTTAACAATAATTACTTAAACAACAATAGAAATTAATTGAAAAGCATAAACAGATTAAGAGGATGCCGATTACTGACAATTCACATTAAATAAGTCGTTGTTATAAAGGGAATTGTTCTCCCAACATCAAAGATTAGAATGAGTGTATGATTTTCATCTAATTCAGAAAATTGATAATTTTATTCAAGAAGTTTCTAACTCTGTGAACATAAACTTTGTCATCTTCTTAAATTTACAAGTTTTATATATTTGCATTTAACTTTAAATTTACCTTCATTCATTTCATAATCTATAGATTGTTGAATTGAATATCTAGATTGTTAAGGTAGAACTATTATAAAGTGAAATCCATGATAAATTAATACAATTTTGCAAACATGTAAATTAAATATCCTTTATTCATATCCTGTAGTTTAAATAATTTTGTCCACTTAGAACTTGAGATATAACAATTTAAAGTTTAATCAAAATATATTAGCGGTATTGGGATTTGACATGAAGGCGTAGCCTAATTCGTCATGGCGTCATACGATGTTACTGATTTGAATATAATAAAGCAAGGTGTAATATATATTTTCCAATATTGTTTACGCCCTTCCAATAGTAACACCCTAAGATGATATCTGATTAACAATTATTAAGTTTTCGTCGTTATCAGTACTGATTTTATTTATTTAAAAGCTAACTTTTTTCACTGTACCTAATATAGCTTATTTTTCAAAGTAAATCAGGACCAGTTAAGAAATTAGTCACGAGAGGTCGTACATACGTATGTCAAATCCCAATAGGGAAATATACTAAAAAACTATACTGACAAACTAAAATACTCATCTTTTTAATAAACTTGTCATATTTTTTATGACTTTAGAGAAAATGGGAATCCTATATTACTTAAAGATAAATAAAGCTATTTTATATAAATCTAAATAAAAAATTTCGTTATAAAGTTTGGCACCCTAAAAATATGCTCCTTCATGATAGTTCTACTTTAAATTCTAACAATCTTCAGATATCAAATATTAAAACTTTTTTTTCTTTGAGTATTTACCTTGCAGTGCATTCTCCGGAACAAAGTCTATCACTTGATCTAATATTTCCGATAGATCAGGGTCTGACGACTGGTTGTCCCAGCTATTTGGATCTGTGCCTGATTGTCGATAATCTCCAGTATTCGTGTATTCCTGCTCCATTTGTCCCATTTGGGTCCTTTGCTGTTTTGTAAAAGAAAGAAAAATAAGTTATAAATATTGGATCTTGTTTTTTGAAACATAAAAAATTGTTGTTTTTTCAAGACTAACTTGACTTAGCATGTGACTGAGGTAGATATTGGCTGCTTGACGAGGTAGTTGCCTTGATTGGGTTTGGAGGGGTGTCCGCACCGAGGTTGCGGTGGTCGTGGTGGTGCCAGCAGCTGTCGTGACACTGTTCGCCGTGGACTGCAAACTGCTACTCGTCCACGGTTGCTGTTGCTGCGACTGCTGTTGCTGATTTGGCTGCTGCGACTGAGACGCGGCTTGCTGCTGCTGTTGCTGCGGTTGTCCCGCCACTCGCGGCAGCTTATCTTCCACTACACGCGGCAGCTTATCCTTTGAAAGAAACAAGTTCATCATTTTAATTTAATTTGTGATAATTGACAAAATCCAAATTTTGTTTATCACAAATTTAAGATTGTGTTGATTGAATTTATGAGATTCAATGCTGACTGTAAATGTCGGTAAATGTAGTCTCCAAAAATTATGCTAATTCACATAACCTACAAAGAATTCCTTCTCATGAAATCTTCGAAATATGTTTTTTAGTAATCAATCGTGCGTTTTTACAAAATATTTTAAAATTAACAAAAATATTACATAAAAACTATTTTTATATAAGAGAGGTACAGACAATCCGAGTCACATTTCACCTTAATAGGTATTAAAGTTTAGTCCTTCTAGTGTTAATATTAGCAACTTCAGATAATCTAATTTTAGGTAATATAACTAACTCTAAGATATTATGAATATCCATTAAATTTTAATTAAAAAGTTAGAAAATGCTAAATTTTTTCAACAAACATTTTTGTACAATTAATTTGTCAATTTTGTTATGGTTTTTGCCTAAAACTGTTTCTACGTAGTTCCAAGAGAAGCGCTGCAATATGTTTTTTTATATTTAGTACAATTTTCATCAATAAACTATAAAATATATTATAAAAATGCACAAATTTCATTACTGCAAATATGTTACGTTTCACAAATCAATCGGAATGTATTTTACGTATAAAAGTGATTATGCAATCAATGGATAAATTAAAAAAAAAAGATAAATTTAAAATGCAATAACTTAACACTTGACTTTAAATCTACATTAAGACAAGATAAAAAAATATTATCATTCTCACTAATAAAGCAGTTTTAAATTACATTTGGAAATGCTTGAAATTTGTAAAGATATTATTAAACTTAGCTCCTTGTCAATGCAGCATCTATTTTTTTCTCTCTCAAAATGTATACAATCTTACGTTACAAAATACAATTATAGAAGAAACTGAAAGAAATTTTCTGTTTATAATGGAAAGATGAAATATTTACTTGAGGCGTGGCCGATATCACAGACGCAGGTATTGGTGGTATCGTAGTTGGCGGAGTCGGTTGCTTGGCTAACAACGAGGCCAGCATTTTGTTTTTCTCCCACAGCTTGCTATGCGCGTTATTCGAGGCGTTATTTGCCGACGAAGACACCTGGTGCGAGCCATCCATCGGTCTTTTTACAGCTACGTTCATGTCCCCGTCATCGCCCGGCCGTTTTTGACCGATTTGGGAGTTGCCAGTGCTGACACCTATGTGGTCGCTCGACTGCGACGGAGATGGCGTTGCATTGTGAAAACCGAGGCTTCGCAGTAAAGGATCCTCGTCCTGATTTTGCTGAAAAAAATTAAATTAATTAACAATTTAAAAAGTTGGTTAAACAAAATTACAAACAACAGAAAAACTTGAAAAAAATCAAAAGTTAACCAAAAAGTTAACAAAAAAGTTAATCAAAAATATAATTCATTGATTATACTTTTTTAATTTTTTTCTACATACCTGATCTCGAACATGCTGCTCCAATTGTTTTTTGTCCTCCTTCATCAGCTGCTGTAAAAGCTCATTTCTACGCTTTAAATCAGCACGGCCTTCTTCATCCTCGTCATCGTTCTTTTCATTCAACAACTAAAAGAGAAAATTAACAATTAATACAGTATAAATAACAGTATGTGATTTGCAGTTTAAATTAATTTGTAACTACAATTTTTAAATAACCAGAGTTATAACCTAATTAAGTTGTTAAGGTTAATTGAACAAACACTCTACAGTCATCAACGGCTATTTTTCACGTACTAAAGGTTTCAAAACACTTAAATAATCCCGATGTAATATTTAACAATCAATTAAACTTTTTCTTTATTTCATATAAAATAGAAAGAAGAAAAAATTTAGATTATTATGCTATAGTTATTACATATCAGATATTTTTAATTAATCAACTTTTTAAAATATTATTAATTCTAATTATTCTTTGTATTTATGTGATAAAATATGCAAAAAGAAACATGTTCAATTAAACTTGGTTTGAATTTATGAAACTAAACCAATTTTGATTAAAAAATTACTGGAAGATATTATTTAATGTAAAAAATCTTTAAAACCAAAATGTTCTCAATACCTGTTGTATAATAATAAAAAATTCCATTCTGACAATTTGATTAAATTTTCAATTAAAATTTGAAATCTCACTGCATCACAACGGGGTACATGAACTTTAAATCACCAAAGATAAACTAAACCAAAATTATCATATCCCAGCGTATCGCTCGATTTTTTCATTTTGTTTATGTTATTAATTTTTCATTCAGAGTTATTAACATTAACGAAAAATTAAATAAAAACAGTGTTTATTAAACGACAAATTAAATTATCTTTATCATAAATCTTAATTTATAAATTGTCAATTCATGTACTCACTTTAATATTAATCTTAATGAAAAATAATGTTTAATTTTACAAAAAAACAACAACAACAAATTGAAAGAAAAAATTGAATTCTGAATAATAACCTGCAGAAGCATATTATTGCCAAGTGCCGATTTATTTGATTCGGCATTGCTTTTCGGAGCGCTACTCGGGCTGGTGCGTATCTTGGCACTCATGTCCCCGTGATAATCGTCCTCGTCCTGCTGGTTGAGTAATATTTTTAATATACGGTGTTTCTGATTGTCGGACTCGTTGTTGGCATTGTTTTCCGTGGCACTGTCGTCACTGGTGCTGGCGCCCTTGGTTAACAAATTGCGTAGCCTGCCGGAATCCTGCGCGACGCTATTTTGCGGGTCCGCTTGAGTGGCGCCGCCTGGCGGCGTGGTGTCCATGTTGTTGGAACTGCTGGCGCAGCTGGGCTTCTGTTCCTTGATCGACGCGTCCGGCTGATTGCTCGACTGGCCAGAGGGCGCTGCGGAAGCGCCGGGCGGCTGCGACTGCGACTCCTGAAGCGGACTGAACGGGAACGAATTACTGGCGAAAGTCGTGGGACTGAACGCGCGCAGCGGACTGCAATGCGTGGACGGGGCAGGTGGCGCCACTTGCTGCTGTTGCGGGGACGCCGTCGCGGTTGGTTGCGATGGCGGCCGCGAGTTCGGGGCGCCACCGTCCAGTTCCCACGAGGCGCTCGTCGGGAACAAGTCATACTCCAGGTCCATGCCGCTGGCAAAGTGGTTGAACGACGGAAAGCCCGTGAGAAGATTGCAGTCGGTGACTTTGAATGGGGGCGCGAGTGTCGCCTGAGCGGTGGCGCCACCACTCTGACCGCCGGAGCGCGCACTCCCGGCGGCCGCCACCTGACCGTTCACGTGGCCCACCGACATCAGCGGCCCGCCAACGTTATTGTTATTGTTACTACTATTATTACTATTGTTCGCGCAACGGTTACTAGTGGCGTGTTCCGAGCACACTTTGTTGTTGTTGGAAAGCTGACCATCCTCGAGGGGCGCAATTAACTCATTGTCCCTGGAGAGGAGACACACAATACAGCCTTTTTTTTATTTCGCTCCGTTCGTCAGGATCAAGCACAAACTTTAAGCTTTTCGCCGGGATAGGTGGCGTTAGTGTTGCTTCAACTACTTTAATTTTTAGGCAAAACAATTTTTTTTTGTTTTGCAACTGAATAATTGAGATATTTAATTTGAATATACAGATGAATAATTATCTTTTCTTTTAAATTTTTAAATTACATGAACTTAGCGCCACCTACCACTTTTATTAAAATGTTACTTTTATTTTAATGATGTATAAATATTATTGTGCTTTAAAACGTTGCTATGGATTGGAATCAGGATGGTTTGGTACAAATTTAACAAGAATAGGATTATGGTGTAAAATAATGCTAACTCCATCTATATTTAAATAATAAAAAATTTGAATTGGAAAGGTTTTTTTTATATAATTTTTCTTACCATCGAGAATTTTTTTTTGTTCTTTTAAATGTAGATGGTACTGAGCAACAGTTAAATTAATATATATATATATATTTATGAATACTTTAGCAGTTATTCATTTAATTTATAAGATAATTATGTTAAAAAGGTTTTGGGAATTTGAGGGTAGAAAAATAATGACCAAATTTTCTAATGATCGATTTTGAAGGTGCAAGATTTACAAACAAATTATGTACTTTTTTTTAGATATATAAAAATGTAAATTTGTAATGTTAATTTCACTTTAATTTTCATTAAATCGTTAAAGTTTAAATATTAAATATAATAACTATTACAATTAAAATTAATAAAATGAAAACAATTATAGAAACTTGACTCAAATAACACTTTCTAATATTTGGTTTAATAGTTCATTAATTTAATAAATCATTAATAAAGTTTAATCAAAACAAAAGTTAAATTTTTTATATATAATTTGCTTAGAATAAATGAAATCAGGTAAACTGACAAGAGTTTTTATTAACAAATTCAATTAAAAATTAGTTGCAAAAAAATTAATCATTATTTTTCTTATTGAAAAAAAAGAAAATGGATATGATGACGAAACTTGACATTGCTTATCATTTTGAACACATGGTCGTATATATATATATATTAGGGGTGTCCTTATTTTGGGTCGAATCGCGTATCAAAATGTGCACCCCCAGTCTTTTTCAGTATAAATAAATATGAGTTTTCCCGTAGATAAAA
>JABFPM010001447.1:0-20310 GCA_022817325.1 Idris sp. 1 HC-2018 | reverse complement strand
AAAACATGACTCTCTAATGTTCTTTTATTGTGGTAAAAATATATGACTCTTAATAAACAGTATAAAAAATCACAAATGTTAAATTTGCTTATTAAAATTGCATAAATATTTATTTTTGTGGCTTTTTTTGCTTGTTAATATTTAGTGAATATTTATACTATTTAATTTTATTAAAATTTTATTAAAAATGAAGTTAGATTAAAGAAACACCATAAAATTATAGTTTATATCTAAACAATTTATCTAAAATTTTCTACAAAACTTTTATTATTATTATCATAATCTTGTAATAAATAGTCATTCTAAAAGACCTATTTAAAAATTAATTTATAAAATTGGTCTGTTTTAAAAGAGTTTACGGAATTAAATCAATGCAAAATTACATCGAAATATAATCATAAAATTTCTTAAATATTTCAATAAAATTATTTTTAATTGTAATCTTTTTATACTAAAAAGTCCAGTATATTTTTAAGTATTTTATAATATTTAGGTAATAGAATATGAATGAAAAGATAAGTTTAATGTAAAAATATCACAGTAGACTCCCTCTTATTTGGATACCTAGAGACCGAAGCTTGTTCAAGTAACAAAAAATTCACGTAACGCAGAAATACGTTGTAATTTTCTGAAAATGTATTAAAATTATATAAAATTTGTTTGAATATTTTTATGTTAAAATTTGTAAAAAGTGAAATCAAAGTCCGAATAAGCGGGAGACAACTATACTTGCAAAATATTAATTGAAATTACATACGCAGGTATATTATATATGTGGAAAAATATTTTTTTAGCCTCTTGAATTTGTCTGATAATTATTGTACAATTAATAAGACAAATGTATTTTTAATTTAATTCTTTTTTTCATTTTCATTAATTAACTATTTCTATTTTATCTTTTATACAAACAATTTTTTGAGCAATTTACAATTCGTTGGTTTGTATTTATTTGCTTTTTTTTCTTCGTTTCTTGGATAAAATATCAAATAATAATTTTAACGTAAAAAATTAGATTAAATTATAAAGTACCAAAAAGTTAAATAAAAAATTGTAACCAAATATAATAAACTGTCATTATTTTCAAACATCATAAATGAATATATTTTATAATAAATTTCTTTACAATTTTAAAGTGGTAAATATTGTTATAATATAATACATTAAACTAAATAGCTCGTATGTTATTCTGTTATTTTAATTTATATGGAATAATGTTGAGGAACATGTAATGTAAGTGTACAAAAACTAAAATTAATTGAAACTTAATTATAAATTATTATATAGGTACAATGAATTCATAGCTACACAAAGTACTACGTATTTTATAAAATAATAGTGAATAATAGCGATAATATAATATGAACAATATGTTTTAGACCTTCAATGAACAAATATGAAAATTTGCTTAATATTAATCTTTCTATTTGAAAAACAATTTATGTAAAATAGTTTATATTAAATCTTACAAAATTTTATATGAAACTTTAATATATATGTAATAATAATATTAACATTATTGTTCTTTAAATGTCTAATACCCACTCTCTAAAATTAAAATCTATTTTATTATATATAATTTCATAAAAATATATGTATACATACAATAAGTTGCTTGTACCTTTTAATGTAAAGTAAACTGTCCACCTGACCTTAAATTTTACCAACAAAGGTCAGAACTATTTAACAATTGGTGTTCTTTACAGTGATAAAAGAAATTCAATTCAAATTAAGATTTGATGATCTTAATCCAAATTGGCAGTAATAAAGCATCATAGCATAATTATTTACAAGTATATCTTTTTTTTAATAAAATCAATAACTGTAGTCTACAGAAAAAAAGAACTAAATCGTTAACTTTAATTATTTCTATAGTACTAGTAACTTTATTTTTTTTGGGAACTGACTTTAAAATTACAAATGTACAAAACACATGTGTTTTGTAAAACCAAAATATAAAGACAACAAATTCAGTAATAAAGAAAATTAAGTAATTATAAAAAAATGTCATGTTATTATAGGAATAATAAACTATTAAAAAAGTTCTAAAAAAATAATAAAAAAAAATTATATGCATTATTTGTTTATGTAAAAATAAAACTTCAATAACGAAGACTGTATTTTTTCTACTGAAAATCTTAAATTTACAAAATAATTGTTTTCAAATTATTTTTCTTTACTCACGATCTCTATTATAAAACTACAAAAAATAAATAATAACATAAATGTTGCTTAGAATGTTATGCATTTATTTCATATTGCTTGATAAATATATTATTTGTGTTTAAGCTATAGTTTTGCCTCTATATATTTCAAGTACTACCTTAGATACAATGCTGCTTAAGTCACTTGTTTCTCACTTTTTTGGACGAATTGTTTCTTATACGTATATTGCATTAGGAAATCTAAAATTTAATTTGGATTAATTTCAAAAATTAAAACCTTTAACAGCTAAAATTGCATTAATTTTTCAGATAATCTTAGAAAACTGATAACACATTTAATAAGATAATGTGCTAAAAAGTAAAACAAAACATAATTTCTAAATATTCAGTCATTTCGATTTTACATAAATGCTCAGTATTCTCTTATAACAGTGTACATTTAAAAAAAAATTAAATATGCTAATATGAAAATGCCACACATTTTTCTCACACAACAGTTGCACTTTACGTATTATAATAAAATGTATTAATTAATATTGTTCAGTTACATTAACTTCAATAATATTTAAAAGTTTGGTGACAAGAAGTTATTGGTAATTCTTAAGTATCTTTAAGTTTGTCTCAAATATACAAATTCTTTTATAAAATTTAAAATATGAACTTGAAATATCTAAATACAAATTTTATATTTTTTAATATATTTTAATATTATTAATATTTATAAAACTACTTTAAGGGTTATTTATTTATTCTTTCAGTATATAATATATATTAAATTTATACAATAAAAACTGTGAATAGTGTCTATATGTATCTTCTTCATATTATCAAACTCTTTTGTAATAAAAAAAGACTGAGTTATTATATTATTTAATGTCCGTACAATATTTCAATGAAACTCAACATACTTAGGAACCTGTAACAGTAACACGAGATTTTTTCCCTCAATATTTCTTTTATAACGACAAAAAAAAGTTCACAAAAGAACATTTTAAAATAATTATTAAATAATTTAATAAAACACAAAATTTTTTTCAAAAACCTAAAAAAGTTACAGTCGAAAATCTTTATTAGCTAAAACAAAAAGTAAATTTTGTTTGATTTCATAAAATTATAATTTGCTGATAAAACTTTTAAAATACAAATTACTTTCATTTTAAATTTTCAATTCAGTTGTAATTCTTTTAGGTTATCAATAATGCAGATCTCTGCCTATCATTTTAATCACCCTAATTTGTAGAAATTACATAATTTAATTGCAAATTCAGAGATCTGTGACGGGACCAGACAAACTGTTACTGCTTTCGTTCGTGGAATTGCTCTTGGAGATAGTACTGGAGTCATCTGTGAGGCTATCGGAGTCGTCACTGCAGAGGTCCTCGAAGTCGAGATTGTGTTGCTCGGATGGTTTGGGTTGATTGATGTCTTGGCTGCCAATCTTTTTCCGGCGTTCTCTCAAACAGGCATTCATTTTGCCCCGCAATTTCCTGATCAGCTTTTCGATTCTAATAAATGATGTATTTTTCGCGTTACGACCTATTGCTGAATGCTAGAGAGGAACTTTTTCTTTTTTTACAATCGAGCCAAGCCAATGCTTGCAGAATAAAGCCATGCCAACAGAATCTAGACGCGGAGAAGAGCAACTTTCTTCCTTCTGTACACTAATTCCTGTAACAAGATACTATAATACAGTCGACTCTCACTTATTCGCAATATATTATGACCTTTAAAAACAATTAAAAATATTCCATAATAATAATTACTTGTTAAATTAAACACTTCTTTACTTGAAATTTATAATTAAAATAGTTTTTATTATTGTTATTATTATTATTATTATAATATTATATTGATATTCTATGTTTAGTTATAAAGTTTAATAATACTTTATTCCGAAAAACGCAATAATTAAAATATTTAAGAATGAACAGAAATAAAAAAAAATTATTTTATTTTCAATTAAAAGTTGTTAGTTGTTTTACTTATTTATGAGAGTGGAATGTATGTTCTTTTCTATACAAAGCATTATATTTACAGCAACTTATTCATGTCAGAAGAAACAATTTACAAATGCATAAAAAACCACTCTGAAACTTTAAAAAAATCAAATACAAGCTTTTTAAACTTATATAATAACGAAAAACACATTAAATTTTTATGAACAAATAAAATATTGAAAAAAAATTATTATTAAAAGATAAAAATAATAAGTTAGAAAACCAAAACATCAACTATTATAAAAAAAACACATACATGTATTTGCATACAAAAATAGGTATACTTGTAATCAAATTAAAACAAGTATTTATTTAATTAAAAAAAAAAACTTTTATATTAACTTAGTAACAAAATAATAAAAATACTTGTTTTAATTAATTAACAAAACTAACCAAATAATAAAATTTCTTGTTTTAATTAATTATTTAAATAAAAATAATATTAAAATTAACAAACAATGAATAAGCTCATGCTTGACTGATAAAATGATTGTTACAAATAGCATTATGTTAAAGCAACTGAATTATTATAAATATGCACTGGTATCTATTAACAAAGAAACAAAAAATATTTCTACATGACATAAATAAGCGCCTAATCTAAAATGAAAAATATTAGAAGATTTTGCTCTTTTCATTAAGCACATTCTAAAAAGCTTTTTATATAAAATGATTTGTGACAGTAAAGCTTAGATTTACATTTTACAAAAAATGTCTCATTTGTGCAAAATAAAAACAAAGCGACTTGTGCATTAGAAACAAATAAATAAATAAAAAACTTAAATTAAATAAGCAATCAAATAGCCATAAGAACACAGTTATATCAATATTTAAAACATCTAAATCAAGTTATTTTTTAAAAATTCGCAAGCAAAATGGTTAGTATAAAAAAATAAAAAAAATATGGAAAAAAATGAAATGAACTGCACCATGATTTGGTGATATTTTTGGATAAACGATGAATGAAGGAATAAAACCTTTTTGTATGTACAGTATT
Organism: Idris sp. 1 HC-2018; assembly: GCA_022817325.1. Taxonomy (NCBI): domain Eukaryota; kingdom Metazoa; phylum Arthropoda; class Insecta; order Hymenoptera; family Scelionidae; genus Idris; species Idris sp. 1 HC-2018. The sequence goes on along the minus strand of JABFPM010001447.1, from coordinate 15,154 downwards.
ATATTTAAAAATCACATGATATAAAACCATTGATAAAAATTTAATATTTACATAAAATTTGATTGAAGCTTCAATAGTTAAAACGACTAAAAAGTTTCAATAAAGCACAGTACTGTTATGTCAATAATCGCAAACAGTAAATATATAATGTAACTTATTTCAATAGACAGTCGCGCACTTTTTTTTTTGTTTAATTACTAATAAATATATAAATAGATAGCATTATCATTATTCCTGAGTTAAGTCATAGCTGTTAAGATACACAGACATTATAATGTCAATTATAATAATTATAAAATCATAAGTATAATGTAAAAACAAAAATTAATCGAGTCTTAAATTTACAGAATTATACATGTTGATTTGAAGCAAAAACAAATTTTTAACTATATAACTATTAAGAATAATCATTGAAAAACAATATTGTTAAAAAAAATTTCTAATCAACTGATTCTATATTTTAATACAAATAATAAATTTAGTTATAAGACAATTAAATTTGTCAAGAATGGAACTAATAAATAAATATAGAAGTTAAATTGTCATGACGTTTCGAAATATATTTCCATTTCCTGTTCAGATATAGTATGTCGCTTTAAACAATATATAATAAAACATTACATAAATATAATCATTTCTGTCCGAAAATTATTTATGCATCGTTTTAGTACAACATGCAAGTGCTCGAATTTAAATAATGAAGGAAATCACGTATTAGAAGAACCAATCGATTTATTCGCACACACTGGGGTCCACGAGCAACATAGGAAAAGGATCGACGAAAGGGAACGAATTGTTGACGACATGTTCGTAGTATTGGAAAATATATTCAAGGACAAAATTAGAGCAATGATTCAAGAAAAGTCTCAAGATTTTGACATCCATCTTCAGACTGTGTCTCCACAAAACCCTTCAGAAAATCCTGCTGTGATGGTGGTCAACACCGGCACTGTCATAGTTACCCAGCAGCAGACATAAGGGGAAAATGTACCGGCTTTCGAAGAACGTACGACGCACGAATTGCCATCCCCGACTAGCTCCTACCACGATGAGCCGTCATCGACGGCAGCAACAACAAGCAGACGATTGACGAGGAGCCAAAATTTGGCCTCTGCAGCAGCAACACCAGTAGCTTTTGGAAAGCCCGTACATCGTCGTGAGATTTCTCCGTCTTCTCGTTCCTCGTCCCGCGAAAGAAACGCATTCTCCCGCGTACCTCCGCCTGGACTGCCAGACAGTGAACGTTATCCAGTGCCACGAACACTACCTGAAGTTGGTGACATTCTTTTGCACTGGAGAACGTTTCAAGAATTATTAATAGCCTGGTCCGCAAGTTGTCCGGAATGTTTTAGAAAATAAAGTCTCGCAATTGCAGTATACAACACTGCAGCTCAGGGAAAAAATATTTGCAGTAAATCTAAACACGGAATATTGGCAATATTTTGATTTGCCAGCGGAAATCAAATTAACCGATTGCCCCGTGTACAAAGCGATCCCATCGCAGAAAAAAAGTCTAAACTTTGTGGTGGAATGTATTTGCCAGCGCGTTAAATTTAAAGTACAGAGGCGTGTACAAATTACAGACATAAGTATAAAAATTCTCTGTATTTATTATAAATTAATTTGAAGTTAATTTTTTTTTGTTTATTTATTTTGTCTCGTAAAAAGTGTAATGATAATTGAAAAATGTAAACGCCCCCGAATATCGCTAAAATATGTCATTTGTGAGAAAAAAAACACTGAAAGGAAACATATATCTATTTGTTTTATAAAATTGTCTACAAGTAATTATAATTGTACTGGCAATTGTATTAATTTTATTTAAAATTTTTTGAATGATATTTAAAAGTTTGTTAAAAAATGTATTATTCCCATAATTAAATTATAATTTCGAGTACTTATACGTTGTACTAAAACGATGCATAAATAATTTTTCGACAGAAATGATTATATTTATGTATTGTTTTATTATATATGTTTAAAGCGAAATACTATATCTGTAGAGAAAATGGAAATATATTTTGAAACGTCATGACAATTTAACTTCTATATTTATTTATTAGTTCCAACCTTGACAAATTTAATTTTCTTACAACTAAATTTACTGTGGAACAAATTATACTTCCAATATATAAAAATAATAAATGTTTATAAAAATTTACTTTGAAATTCTTATACACCACCCAATACACTGATACATGATGAAATGTAAAATATATTTTAAAAAATTATTCAATTCCCAATGACTGTTCTCACAAAAAATAAAAAAAATGAATAAATAGAAAAAGATGTGTTCTGCTTCAAAAATTGTACCTTTAATGTCTACACCTAAAACACCTAAGTTCAACAGACTTTAAGAATGGCACTGATCGACACAAGAAGCATGCGTGAAGTGATTGCGAAAAAAAAGAATGGTGTAGCCTCGAGTGCACCTTTGAAAAAAGCTCAACCTCGGCTTGTGATCATGAATTTGTTTATACAATTAAATGAAATTTTGAGCCAACGCAATAAGAAATATTTTTCTTTCAAAATTATTATATACAGATTAAAAAAAAATGACTTCCTTAAAAAGTCTAAAAAGAAAAATAATGAAAATCTCTTATTTCCACGCTGACTCACTTTCAAACGCGTGCAAATGACATGATAAGTTCTAATAAAAAATGAAAACCAAATAAAATATGATGAAGAACCAGTGAAAAGTAAGGAAAATTAGATAAAAAATGCAAAAACAAATATATCAAATGTAGACAGTGGTGTAAGTTGCTCGAGATGGCGCTGTCAGGATTCTAGATGTCAGGACTGGACACGGGTCTTGCGCCTGCGCGGAATTTCCACTCGCAACAACGACGTCTGGAATGTCACCAATGACCTTTCCAGGTTCTTCTTTTTTGTCATCCCTTTCCAAAGACTTTCTCGGTGGTTTTGTGATTTTCATTTTTTTCTGATCCCCGAGAAGTCTCTCGAAAGTGACATTTTCTTCGGGACATTTTGGTTCTTTCCGATCTTCATCTGCGCACCAGCGCAGACCCGTGGCCTTGTAGGAAGGAGCAGTGGAAGTGGACATAACGGTAAGCACTGGGGTGCTCATCTGCACGGAAATGGGCGCAAAAATAACGGACTCATTGGTGCTCAAATTCACGTCAACTACATCGCTTACGCACTTCTCAACTGAGTACTGCTGTTTTTCCGCCGCCATCCTGGACGCTCGGGCCTCCTGGAGCTCACGCCGCAGAGCCAAAGCCTCCTCCTCGAAGGCCGCAATCTCGCGCTGGTTCAGATTACTGATAGACATAGTTACGTTCGAAACTTTTAGGTTTTTTTTTTTTAATTAAATTTCTTTCTTGTTAATTAATTTTTATCTAACGTAAAATTGTAATCGCTTTCTAATCGTTACTTTTATATTTTACAAACAGTAAAGTAACACTGGATTCAAATATTGAAACACATTGATACCTTGATTCTTTTGTACTCTTCATTCATATTGATTTTCGCGTCCTTCTTGCTTGTCTACTTCAAATTAATTTCATAAAAATGTTTACACACCGAGTGGATTTCATACAAAAAATACAAGAAAAAAATGCAATAATAAATCCTTTGTTTTTTAGACGTTATACAAAAAAGAGAAAAACAAAACATGGGACTTTGCTATCCATTAAAATATATATCATTTTTTAAAAATGATTGTTTTCTAAGATGAGACAATATGTTGTTTAAATTCCTATTTTCAAATTTACATTGTTTGGGTATAATTCAATGTACAAAAAATTGTATTCATAAAATATAGATTTTCATAACATTAAAATAATGTTAATAAAACTCTTTCGTGCTCACAAAACAAAAAAGCACAAAATCCCAACTATTATTAATTAAAAAACCAACAGAATTTTTATTTTGTCTTAATTTAAACTTACCTTGCATTGAGTTTTAACGCTGCCAACTCCTTTTCCAGACCAACAATGCGTTTCTCACTATCGGTTTTTGTTTTTGTCATACTGTCAAGTTGAGTCTAAAACACAAAAGCAATTAGTTAATTAATTTTTGGATAAGTAAACTCAAATCAAATTGTAGAATAATTTGCTATCGAAACTGTCTGGCAGAGCAATAATTCAAATTGTTTCACAAGACAGTGGCTTAATTAGCGTAAATTCTTGGGAGGGCGTTCAATTAAGAAATTGTGTGATGACTTCTGACGGCCATTGCTTCGGCTGATGAAGCTAATGGACGCTTGAAATCCGAGCCGATGAAAAAGAAAAAGACAAGGGAGAGGCTGACAGCCATTAAGTGCCGTGGCCCTTCCTTCCGATCCCATCCATCCTTCCCTCCCCATGAAACCTAATCACTTTTACGAACCACGAACATTTCGTCATCCATGATGTGTTAAAACCCCACCACTTTCAGGCGATATAGCTGCATCATCATATTCTCACGTCTCCCTAAGTCAGAGGAATCAGATTGCACATGCACGACTTCGTAATCGGCTGATAGTATAGATTTCGACAACTTTTATTGCTGCGCCCCCTTGCTATCTCCTTTGGTCGATTTATATCGGTTGAATTTTAAGTTTTGTGGCTGGTATGAAAGTTACGCAATTTTTACGCTCAATCAAACCTTTTAATAGGGAAGACAAAGAAATGAACAAGCTTATATTTTATTAAGGATAAAAAGAACATTTACATTTCATAATATAATGTAGATTAGAAATATTTATTTAGAAGTTATTGGCAGCAAATTGACATTTTATTGCTATAAAAAAAGTATTCCCACGAAAATAATTGTTTTCTTGATATCAACTAATCGATAAACCGTGATAAATGTAGATAATTCTTATGTAAACACTTCAGGAACATTTGGACAGGGGTTAAAAGAACACACAGTTTGCTCCACTGTAATGTCGGACGATATTATAATTTTACAACTCAATAATTATAGTTCGAGAAAAACATGTTGTTTTGGAACATTATCAATAGAAATTATTAGTATTTAATTATTATTTGTTGATAATAATTGAAATACACGACTGTAGTTACAATTTAAATATTTATAAGAATAATTTATTTAAATTCAATTGTATAAACTTAATATTAATTTTTTATATGTATAACATGACAATAAAAAAAAGTAGAGAGAAAAGAAAATGAATATAAAAAAGGCAGAACGCACTAAGCATCACCTGGCTGTCCTAATCAAACAGATACAAATTTTTACTGTACCATGGGAGTCTGAACATAGGATTTTAATCCACCAAAAAGAGGGGAAAAATCTTGTTCTTTTTTTTAATCACTTGACGATTAAACAATTTTTAAACTTATTACTTCTTGGCAAATAAATTTGGTACACTAAATTTAATTAAACAAAAAAAAAATTGAAATTATAAATAAAAATATTTATACAAATATTGGGTACAGAAATTTGTGAATAGAAAATGAAACATTTGAGCTGGAATAGTATAAACTCGATTCAAAACTTCGTGCAAACAAAAGTTCTGCAAACACGTGCACAGATTTCAAGATTATTTTATTTAAATGGTAAAATATTGATTGATCAGATTAGATTAAAAAAAATTGTTTACCTATATTGTCTTGAACAGTCGGAGATTCAAAGACACTTGATTAGATGAAACAAATAAGATGCGTTTATTTAATAAAACTTTGAATAGGCAAAATTGTAATTTAATTGATAAGATAAATTAATTAACATGTTAGCAACGTTTGTTAAATATTTGAACGACTCATCTTTACTCTCTTTTTGTTAATATTGATTTTGAAATTTGCAATGTTGTCTTTAAATAAAATGTCAGTGCTGATGATACTTGTTTGCGTTAAACTAAAGATAAATTGATTGTTAATGTACAATTACAAACAATTATTTTTTAATATTTATTATTTTTATTTTATTTTAAACAATATTGCATTACTTACTTTGAGTTGTTTCATTTCTGTTAATTTTAAGGAATTATTGTCGTCAAGCATTGATTTGACCCTTGTCATCATTGTTTCTTCTCGAACTCTACTTGCTTCTCGTAATTCACGAATAATTTCTAAAATAATATAAAAATTAAATGAGGTGCAATTCAAAAAGAACAACTATAATTTAATCTAAAAGTTAACTTATACATTTGACACTAATGGATTATGTTGACATATTTATTTAACATTCACTTTTTAATAATATGAAGTTTTTTTTAATATTTTAAATGATTTGTAATTTATATTAATATTTAACGATTTATTATTATTAATAATAAATCAATATTAATTGATACAAATAAACAATAATGACTTAATATAAATAAGTTTAAAAAAATGTAGTAACTCTTATAATTTGCTTTTTTGATACTAATTTAAAAAGTTTATTTATTTATATTTCACAATAATTTTTCATGATTCACAGCCAATATTTCATATTTTTGTATTCAATATTTTTGTTTAAATTTTAATTCAAAAATACCTGACAACGTTCCAGGTTGATATCCAAGAGAGGCATTTTGTTTTAACCGATTAAGTTCGGATTTAACATTTTGCAAGTCTTCCTTAGTTCTGTAAAGTTCCTTGAAAAGCTGGCTATTGGATTCTTTTAGAGTCGTCATCTGAAATATTACAAGTTATTTATCGTTGTAGTATAAATTGGTCATTAGATAAATTTACATTTAAGGTATTCCTACCGTGGTGAGTTTTATTAGAAAGACCAACATTGTTTATCTTATCTTTAATTCTTAATCTTCGAATTTTCCTCTTAATTTACATATTTTTTTTATTTAGATCAACCTTCATTTCAAGGAGTTATTTGGATTTGAAAATGTATGCAATTTAAGAAAAAACGTCAAGTTATATAGAAAATTGTATGTATATCTACTTTTTCTACTTTCAATTAAAAAAAAAAGATTAAATGTAACGTCAAAAAACTGTTTCCTGTAAATTATTATATTTTTTTAAAAATATATGTTAATGATGATTCTGCAGAGTTATTTAAAATTGTAAAATAACTATCAATCAAAAGAAAAATTGAATACGCTAGATTGACAAACAACCTTTTTTTCGAGAAATACAATTTTTGTAAACAAAATACTATTACAATTTTCAAGTTTCATAATTAAATTTTATTAAATATTTAAAGATTAAAATAATTAATCTCTAAATAAACATACTTATCTAAAATATGATTTGTTACGTTAAAAATGTGAAATTTCAAATTATCGATGCATCCAAAAACTAATCAAATACAAACTGATTAAATCATTTTTTACAAAATATTTAAACTACCTTGGTCCTATTAAAAATTGTTGTACTTTCAATTTGATTATTTCAAAAACTGAGAATTGCTTTTTGAATAAAAGATAAAAGACCTCAATAACACATTTTCTAAAAATCTGCACCTGCTCAATTAAAGTAACGACAAGTTTGTTGCTTTCGCTTATGGTTGTTATCGAGCTCCTACTGTCCTCGTCCGACTCATTCCCACTTTTCTCGTCGGTCTGAGTGTCAGCAGGTCCCAGACCAGGATCCGAGTACCTTCTGTGCTCCGAGTTCAATTCTTCTTTATTATTTTTGCAATCAGCATTGGCAGTTGGAGGCAAACTCGTGTAATCCGACTGGTCCAACACATGTTTGCTGCCATCATGATCGATAATGGAAAAGCGAGCCGGACCTCTGCTTGCAAATCTTTTCCGGCAGCCGCTCCTCGTTGGTCGGTAATGCAGATTCGCAACCGGAGGATACACGCGGTACATTTGTGGCAGAGACACGGGCTCCATTGCGTACGTCATTGGTATGGGAGGTGGCATCGGGTAACTGCACACAGCCGGGTCAGACATCGCTGTAAACAAGCGCTGACCATTTTGCAGGGACAGGGTCTGTGGCATGGGCTGCTGTCGATAGGCGTGCTCGTAAACATCCGAGACCAGAGGATCATTTTCGTTGTGGTTGTCCATCTGCCAATCGGTGAGCCGATTCAGCTTTCGGTTGAGAGTCTTTTTGCAGTTTCTCAGGTGACTGCTGGAAATTGAGACGCAGGAACATTGTTCGCCTTTGCTGATACGGGACCTACAATTTTATATTAAAGTTTATAAAAATAATCAGTAAAATTAACTTATAATGACTTATTTTTTACATTTGTTGGTTTATTTGACATTTCAAATATACAAAAATAAAATATTTATTGATATTCTGCGACCGTATAACGTATCATTATGAGAGGTTTTTATTCGAATTCTATGATATAGAACTCTAATCAAAGTAGCGTATACAATTTTATTGAATTTGTATTTTAGTTTGTATTTCTCTTCTCCTTAAGTAATATATTAAGTTCTCAAATATGTTTCAAGTTTGACTTAGTCTATAAGGAACTTGTCGAGTAAAGATCTCTCCTTGTAACATTAAATTCGAATTTATTATTTCAATAAAAGAAAACAAAATTAATTGTGCCGCTTCGTTATTAACCCATAAATTTTAATTGTCTGTAAAATAGTGTTTTTATAGAGATAGAGGTGTGAAATTAGTTAAATTAATGATAATTTTCTCAATTTGTTGTAAATTAAGTTTAGCCAAAATTGTATATTATGTCAAATAGACATTTCAATCTCTCGTACAATGTCTGAATAAAGACTAGAATGTCTGTTTAGATGTATTTATTTATTTACTAAAAATTCAGAGATTTTTTCAGAAATTCCGAAACGTAAAACAACAGTTTTTAAATAATATGATTCATTTTAGTGTAAAAAAACTTAGTATAAGAAGATTGGCCTAAATATTTACTTTAATTTGTATAATTTATTAACAAATTTCTGTTTATGAAATTTTTTATTGTTAAAAAATTAAACATAAAGTTCAAAATTAAAACAGTTAATTTAAGAAATTTATTATTATGTGCACATAAAAATATAAATATTTACAATTAAAATATACATTATTTAATTTGAAATTAAAATTATTTGTACAATATAAATATTAATATTGATGCAATTATTTTATTTGACATAAACAAAGTTGGTAAATCTTACCTGTTTTTATTCATGTTTATATCCTACTGTAACATTCCTTTGTCTGAAAGAATACAAATAATTATTAAAGTAAGACAATTTCTCCTGATATTTGCTAAATAAAATATCAATATATTGACTTGATTAATCAATAAACTTTTTACCCACTATCTCGAAAATATTTGTAAATAACATTCAAACTATATCCCTAGGACAAATTCATCTTTAATTGTCGACAAAAGTCCTTAAAAAATGTTTCTATTTTATTTTTTTGCATAAGCAGATAAGTATAATATTGAATAAAAAAATCCGCACAGAGAGTAATAAAAATTCCATAACTAATGGTAAGAAATAACTTCAGTATGAGGAAGCCCCATTAATGTATATAATTACCAAAACATGCGATGCCTCAAACTCATGCCTCGTTTGCGATACGCTTGTTTTTCAATATTCTTTCGTGAGTTACAGCTGAATTGAACATTTATTTATACAACATGAGTTATTGAATTATTAAGTTGATATTACTGATACCTCTGATATTGACACATATATACACAAATTCCTTACAAATACCAATCAAAAACCATTATTAAAACTGAGTGACAGTGAGTTGACAAAGATGAAAAACGCACTGACAGAATGAAAACCTGAAGTTTGTTGCAAATAAAGAAGTTTTTTTGATCGCCATCTACAAGTGTTAAATAACATTTCGTTTAGACTGTTTTACCACAAGTTGTTTTGTAAATTTCTACATTATTGTCTTACTATGTAATTCGAGCTTAAAATCCCATCAAATGTGAAATAATGGAATTGTGATTTTTATTGGCAAATGTCTGTTAATTTTGATAAGTTTTATAAAATTGTAATGAACACTTTTCTTTTATTTCGCTTCATTTTTTGATCGTTAAAAAGAATTGTTTACATATTAATGTGCGAATGATGGTACAGATTATTTAAAGTGATTCAAGTTGAAAACACAATGAAGGTTACCATAAAAAGTTTGTATATTTTTTATTTATATAAATTGCTCATTTCTATCATTGGTTTTTAAAAAATCATTTTTTATTGTACGTAAATTTATGAAATCATTTTATTGTTTTGTTGATTATTTTACACTGTTTTAGGTTATAAACGTTACACTTTTCAAACGTCTCTAATTCACTTCAAAATTTGCTTGTAATTTTATTATAAAAATCGGTATATACATTTAAAAGGATTTTTTTATTTAAAAGTTAGGAATAATAATTCGTAATAATAGTGTGTACACATTTTGATAAAATTGTTCGCTATTGTTTACATAATGTTTATGTCAACTGTAAAATAAAATAAAAACAACTTTCAAATAAATATTTGTTATTAAAATAATTTTTATAAAAATTAATAAACTAGATAAAACTGAATTAAAACTAAGATTTCGAAACGTCAACTTGAAATGTCAAATTAAAGTTAATTAGGATGTATTCACAAATTAAAATGCGATTTTATAAAAAAAATTTTAAACTATTATTTAACATATTCAATATTGAATGATAATGAAAAGGGTATATTTTTTTCAACATATACGCTAATTTTAAATAAACTTACGTTTATTTTGTCGTTAAAAATGTTCATCTAAAAATATTGAAAACATACTTTTTATTAACAATAATCATTTTCCTCACATGATTTTACATAATTTTAAAATAAAATAATGTTGAAAAAATTTTCTTTTCAAAGTCATTGTCACAGGTTGTTCTAACACCCTCTTAAATTTCTCTCAAACCAGATGAAAGTAAAGTACCATAAATACATGTAATCAGCGAATTTACTTTTAAAGTTATAGTCTTGTTAAATTTGATCTCCTTAGCCATTATATAATCAAATCGTTTATATAATTTTCCTTCCCAAGATACTGTAACAAAAGTTACGCAACAAACAAAGTTTTTCATTTGTTAATTTGACACACAGGCATTTTCTAGATGCATAACAAAGTCTTAAATATTTTAACTTCGTTACTTTATTTACATAGCATAACAATAATTATATATAATCGGTGCATGTAAATAATTTAGGTTGGACTGGTGTTGCAACTTGGCGATGGATTGCAAACGACGATAATTGTGGTATATGCCGTATGCCTTTTGATGCCAGTTGTCCAGATTGCAAAATTCCAGGCGACGATTGTCCTTTAGGTCAGTACACATATTAACATTTATATTGTTTCTCGTTATGTAAAATAACGTGTCGATCAGACTCAATAGTATATTAAGTTTCATGTACATATTATTGATAAATAATGAATGGAAATTTTGCAAAACAAAAAAAAATTATATAAATTGAATTCTTTACATCATTTGAATTTATGAAACAAAATTGTAATATTTTAATGAATATTATTTGCTAGTTTTTGAATAAGCCCTTTTGAACCGAAACCCCATAAAGTTTTGCATCTGCGCAATTAGAGTTGAAATATTGATCCGCTCGGCGGATAGCGTAGATTGTATTTACACCGCTCCCTTGACGAGCGTGGCCCGAAATGTTTAAGGCTACCGTATTTACGCAAAATGTGCGGAAACAAAAAAAAGAGATTAAATTTCTGACGTGGCAATAACTAACTCCGTTTGTTCTGATAATGTTTCAGTGTGGGGTCAGTGCTCTCATTGTTTTCACATTCATTGCATTGTAAAGTGGCTGCACTCGCAGCAAACCAGTCACCTCTGTCCTATGTGCCGCCAGGAGTGGAAATTCAAAGAATAAATAATTTCTGGAAAGCCCTGCAGGTGTCAGCACGAAACCAACAACAAGGTATCCTTTATGTGACCTCACATTATTGTTTGAAAACAAATACTAATTAATAGAACTAAACGTAAACTTACATAAATAATAATTAATAATGATCATGATGTGAATTGAAAGAGTGTAATCATCAAAAAGGGTGTATTTTGGAAATGCCACATTTCTATGGCAGTACGATACATAGATAATTTTTTGTACGACAGATTCATTAGATTTGTATGTAATAATTTTACAAGAAATAAAATTTAGAAGTATAATTAAATTCTACTTTATTTTTGTAGATCAGTTTGATTTTAAACGTGGTTAATTGGATCTTAATTGTGTTAAAATTAAGAATAAATTTCTTTGTAAAAAGTAATATGGAGAAATTGTTTAAATGAAAGAAAAAGTATTGCATTGATTGATTTAACAAGTATCAAGTGAAATGAAAAAAAAGGTTGATCTAACATGTTTGTTACAGTGATATGACTTTCTGTTAGTAAAACGTGTTTTCCTTAAAGCGTGTAAAAGTGTAGCGAGACTGAAATATCTTAAATTCAATGAATGTTCTCTACTTTCAATATAAAAATTCTGATGCATTGTGAGAACAAAATTATTGTAAGCCTTTTTTGATCGGCGTAAAATACCATTATACACACCTGCTAATGTGTTATTCAAAGTACCAAAAAGATTAATATAAGTAATCTTTATATACAAATATAACGAAACAAAGGAGTTTTTCAATTGATGATATCTGGGCATTAAACAGCAGGTTTTCGAGCATCAAATGTTAACCACTGACATTTTACGTGGCTGCGTTTGGTAATATAATTACCGATAATTGACACGATTAAAAGGTCGCTGAAAAGTGAAATCTCCATAAAACAAACAGGAAAATGCATGGAATCGAGTCATCGGATGATTCAACGTATGACATATCTGGCACTCAAATTTGCCAAGCTGAATCACTCGGTCAACCATTTAAATAATTATTTTTTCTTTTAAATCAGCCATTTTCAATTTTAATTAATTTTACGGCTTGGCACGCACATTTTACTAAGCAGTTATTATCACCGTTAAATTACCGTGCAGTATCATGCGATACTTAACACAACAAATTTGTAAACTTGGTTGTCCATTTATTCAGTGACCTTCCCATTCTTACAAGAATTCTTTTTAATTAGTAAATAATTAAAAGCAGTAAGATAACCGACTAATTCAAATCAATAAATTGTATTACGTTCGATTAATTGAGTAACGATTATTGTTTTTTCCACGATGGAAATCATGTTGATTGATACAGCGATAGCAAATTAATTGATATCTCGTATTTAGTATTGCACCAAGCAGTTTTATTTTTAAAATCGAGAATGTATCTTATTTATGCTTTGACTATATTTTCTGCACTTCAATGATACTGATGATAAAAAGTAAATGGAATCACGGAAGTTATTAACTCAAATAAATCACACCGACTTGTTCAATGGCGAAAGTAATTAAGTAATTCGTAGTACTTGTCTCGAGGACAAATAACAAAATTATTGATGGCATGCAAACAGGAACCTTTTGCACGCAGTTTATCAAAATTAAAAACTCGTAACCCAGATTGTTAAACGTTACTCGTTTTCACAAAGCGACACTTCCACAATTATTAAAGCGACGTGTAACATATTGCGAATTAACAATACACTTCATAAATATATTTATTACGTTGCTTTAAATGTAATTAAAATTAATGAGCGATGAAGTAAGAGAAATTGCTTGAAGAATATCAGGAATCAGGGATTATGAATGTTGAGCTATTATCTCACTTTATTTTCGAACTTGGCTTAATTTTATTATTAGTTATTGTTGTTATTAAATGTGTTATTAACAAATGTGAGTGAGCTTTAGATAAATTAAGTAGATCTATCTGCGCTTTATTCTATTCAATAAGAGATTATGATAAGAATAATAATGATTAATACATTCAATTGCAATTTAATTATATTGTTACCGGATTTTTTGTGTGCCACTTATTTTCAAGGTTTTCTTCCTTTTTTTGTATATAAAATAATGATTAAATGAGAATTTATCGAAAAACTAAAATCATGTATAATAAATGTCTTATTGGTTTAGCGATTTATAATAAAATAAAATGCTTTGAAACCTCTTGAACAGTTGATTTCACTGTTTCAAAAGTTATTTTAAATTCAAACGATTAATATATAACTGAAAGATCCACCAATACCTCTCTACACTCTCTAACTATCTTTACCGAAACTCAAGTCCTGCTTTCTATTCGTACCTTCGTCGACTTTTCACCAGTAAACAGGGTAGTTGCTTGTCCATTATCCTTCATGACATAAATCTATCTAAAATCAAGCTCAAACGATTCTTTATAATTACTTTTCTTAACCCATACACAAAATACATATACAATAAAAAGTTCTGCAAAATTATTACCAGCAATAATCGGTAAATTATTGCAAAATTTAGGGACAAGTATGAGTTTGCAACAAAATGTTATGCAAAAGAACTAGAGTACTCTATTTTGAATGAAATATTTATAAGAAAAAGTTTGCATAAGTGAGCAGTGACTCTACATTCAATTTGATCCTGCAGTTGGTCTCATGAAATTCGCGTATGAAGAGAGTAACTGCAGGGCTCGGTCAGGGCCTGCTACAACACTGGCAAACAAAGCGACTGCAGCCACGCGGTCGCTGCTTCGACTGGGGGATAATACGACTGACCCCCTCCAGAGTTGCTCTTCGGAGTTACTCTCTCACGCGATACTAGCGAGCGCCTCACACACCTACACCCACACCGATATAACGTCGGTCCCGGAATGAGAAACATGCTCAAGCGACTACCTGATGCAGTCACGTGGTCCCAGCATGAACGATGGATGCTTGTTGGAGTCAGTCCGATTCGGTGAACGAGAGAGAACGGTCCTCGGTCGTTCTACTGCGATCCACTGTTGGCTATTGCAAAAAGTAGACCTAACGAAAGGAAAGGTGCGGGACACCCAGCAGTGAAGTGTTTCTTTTACTGTGGAGTGTTGCATTGCAGATGATATACATATATTTGAATTGTGCAGTGAAGTTTCAGTTCAGATTTATCCTTCCTTTGGTGTTGCTTCGGTATTACTTAAATAACTAGTTTTAATCCTCAGCAGGAACCATTTAGATGATACCAAAATGAAAGAAGGAATTTAGGACTTTTCTTCGGAAAGGGGATCCAAGCATTTGCAATTATATTTTTAAATGTCACTCTAGTTGATCTTGAATAAAGTAAACTAATTGACTTTGGAAAAATGAAGATGACTTTTGAAAACTAGGGAAGATGTCCTTTGCTGAGTAATACCAGATTCTGTCTAGAGAAGTGTTTATTTATTTATTTATTTTGTTCGTTTTTGAGTTTGATATAAGTTGGGTGATGCCTAGG